>PVLA01004318.1:0-180941 GCA_004027455.1 Hydrochoerus hydrochaeris | reverse complement strand
ATTACCCCCAAAATAAGCTAATTGATTTTGCCAACCGTCACTCATTCGTATTCCCTAAGATCACAGCTTCACAGCCCATCCCTAATGCCCAAGTGTTATTCACTGATGGCTCCTCCTCTGGTAGGGCTGCTTATGTGGCTCAAGACAATGTCTTTACCCTCCAGACAGATACCTCTTCTGCCCAGCTGGCAGAACTACAGGCTATCATCGCAGTTTTCACCACTTACCCTGACCAACCCTTCAATTTGTTCACCGATAGTGCTTACCTTGCTCAATCTGTTCTATTACTAGAGACTGTTGCTGCCATTCACCATGCTTCTCCAGCTACAAATTTATTTAAACAGTTACAGGATATCATACAGCTCCGTTACCATAAGTTCTTTATTGGTCACCTACGAGCCCACTCCAACCTCCCTGGGCCCCTTACCCGAGGAAATCAGTTGGCTGATGCTGCCACACGTGCACAGGTCTTTATGACCCACTCTGAGCCCACAGATAACTCCAAAGTATTTGAGGCCCAACAGACTCACCAGCTACATCACCTTAATGCCCAAACTCTCCGCCTTCTCCATAAAATTACCCGGGAACAAGCTCGACAGATTGTAAAAAACTGCCCCTCTTGTGCCATCCATTTACCTGTCCAACATCTAGGTGTCAATCCAAAAGGCCTAATCCCTAACGCCTTATGGCAAATGGACGTTACTCATTTCAATGAGTTTGGCAATTTAAAATATATACATGTAATTGTTGATACATATAGTGGCTTCATCTTTGCAACCCTCCAAACTGGAGAAGCTACCAAACATTTTATAGCTCACATGCTGTCAGCCTTCTTGGTTCTGGGATGCCCTCAACAGCTCAAAACTGATAATGGCCCTGACTATACCAGCACCTCCTTTGCTCAATTTTGCAAGTGCCTTAATATTCTTCATACTACAGGTATACCTTACAATCCTCAAGGACAGGGCATTGTTGAATGTGCACACCGCTCACTTAAGTCCACTATAGATAAAAGGGGGAACATGGTACCCTACTCGAGGATCCCCCAGAAATATCCTTTCACATGCTCTTTTCATTTTAAATTTTTTGACCTTAGATGCCTCAGGCTGCTCTGCGGCGTCTCGTTTCTGGCACACACAGACACAAACGCAATTTGCATCTGTGTTATGGAAAGATCCAGTGACCAATACATGGAATGGCCCTGACCCTGTTCTTATCTGGGGATGAGGCTCAGTCTGTGTTTATTCCAAACAAGAAAAAGAGGCTAGATGGCTACCTGAACGCCTCATAAAACAAATAGCCCTTCATCAAAAACATTATGCGAAGCCCAGGAACAATATCCTCTCCTGAGGCACAATCCCCTATGTTCTCTATGATACAACTTTCCAAAGACTTATGGGCCATCGTTGGACTCCTGACACAACTACATCTGACGGATGGCAATCTCCATCAACCCTGGCAGTGGACCATCGCTTGCTGGGATGATCAAAAGGTGGTTCGGACCTGGTCAGGATCAGGAAATCCAAGCTTTCAGGTCTATTCCTATGACCTTGTGCCCATTGAGCCATGCCTTAATAGGATACCAGTGTATTTTTGCCCCGCTGCAACAGACGGCAGAACATACTGTAACTCCCCAGGAGAGTACTACTGTGCCTACTGGGGTTGTGAAATGGTTGCAACAGCATGGCAACCCTCCTTCCCTGATAAACACCTTAAGGTAAAGTGGGAGCCACCAGGTTGCCAACCATTCGATTGGCGGTACCGATCGAAACAAAATTGTCAGTATCTAAACAGCACCATCACCACCCCTTATGAAGAAGGCTGGCTAATGAGGCGCACCTGGGGACTTCGATATTACAATACTGGCAAAGATAGGGGCGGCCTCATTCTTAAAAAAAGGCTCCTCTACACACCCCATCCGTGGCCATAGGCCCAAACCCTGCCATAAGGCCAGGCCCAATACCCAAGCCCACTGGGCATCCTCACACCACCGTGAGCCACCCAGCCCAGATTTCCTGTGCCTTCCCATCCACTTTAACCTCCATAAACCAATCGGGTCTTATACCAACCCCCCCATGTCCAAATTCTAACCTGTTTAACTTGATTGAAGGGGCATATACCGCCTTAAACCATACACAGCCAAACCTTACTCAATCTTATTGGTTATGTCTAAGAGCCCCTCCCCCATACTACGAAGGAAAAGCCCTCAATGCATCCTTCAATATTTCCCCTGACTCAAGCCAATGTTTATGGTCCCGAGTTCATAAATTGACACTCCCTGATGTCTCAGGACAAGGAACTTGCCTTGGTCAGCCCAATAACTGGCCCAGCAAACATAAGCCTCTATGTGCCTAGTTTCACCAATCATTCGACAAGAATAAATATATTATTCCACCTCCGGGGACTTTTTGGGCCTGTAATACAGGCCTCACTCCCTGCGTAGCGACTGATGTTTTCAATACATCAGCTGACTATTGTATCCTTGTGAATGTTTTTCCTCGCATTATGTACCATCCTGGATATTACCTTTTCCAGGCTTCTCAAACAGAGTATAGGTCTAAATGGGAACCAGTATCATTGACCTTAGCTATACTCCTGGGGATGGGAGTTACAGCAGGTATAGGAACAGGAACCTCAGCATTAGTCTTGGGACAACACCACCTACGTCAATTACAAACAGCCATAGACTGAGATCTTAAGGAAATAGAGACTTCCATAACAACTCTACAGGAGTCCCTTACCTCCTTATCTGAAGTGGTTTTACAAAACAGATGAGGGTTAGATCTTTTGTTTTTAAAGGAAGGAGGACTATGTGTTGCCCTCAAGGAAGAATGCTGCTTCTACACTGACCATTCGGGCATCATTAAGGATTCCATGACTAAATTAAGAGACTGCCTAAATAGCAGAGAAAGAGACTACCTCAGAGAAACCTCCCTCTCTTCCATGTGGGGAGGCCTTTTTCCTTACATTGCCCCCTTATTAGGCCCACTAGCCACTTTACTGTTATTCCTAACTGTTGACCCTTGCATCTTTCAAAGGATCATGATACTCCTTAAAAATAGGCTTGACACATTCATGGCAAAGCCCATTCAGGTACATTATCATCAATTGGAGATGGCAGATCAAGAAACTTGGAGGGAAACAATTCCTACAAATGGCCCATATAATGATGTGTGAGCCAACTGCCCTGAGACACTGGACAGGCAGCCAGAGATGGGCAACTAGGACACATATGTTACGCCACCAGCTGCCTAAGACAGACACAGGACCAATTGCTGTCCTGCAGGCCCATGACGGGTAAGGCCTGGTTGGGTTCATATGAAGAGTCCTTGACCCAAGACAGGCGCTGTCTTCACAGGCCCTGCCATACTCTTATAAAGTGATAAGGGAGGAGATGTAGGGAGCTGCATGATAGCTTAATGGCTGCCACTCCGTCTCTCCCTCCTGTGGGCATCTGGTGCGTCAGCCTACATTTCCCACAATCCTCTCCTGCCCAACCCAGGAAATGACAGCGACCTATCCGTAACTTCCCGCCTCTGCTTCTTTATAAGCCAGGAATGCTTTTTCAATAAATGAGGCTTGATTGGAATCCCTCAACTTGTCTCCGTCTCTCTTTACCCAGCCCCCGCCCCGTTTTCCTTCCTCCAGGGGAAACTCACGGATTGATCCGCGGGCCGGATCAGAAAATAGTTACTCTCGTAAGATGTAAAACACAGAAGAAATTGACAGATGCCTAGATATGTATGAGCTACCAAAGCTGAGTCAAGAAGATATAAAAATCTTGAATAATCCAATATCAGTAAATATGAAAATATAATTAAAAACATACAAAGAAAATCTCAGGTCCTGATGGATTCACAGCTGAATTATACAAGAAATTTAGAGATGTAAAAACATTATTTCTCAAACTCTTCAATGAAGCTGAAACAGAAACTATACTCCCTTATCATTCCTGGAGGCAAGCATTACCTGATACCAAAACCAGAGAAAGTCACAATGAAAAAAAAGAACTACAGGCCAATCTCCCCAGTGAACATAGATTGAAAAATCCTCAATAAGATATTAAGAAAAATAATGAAGCAAATCATCAAGAAGATTGTACACTGTGACCAAGTGGGATTCATCCCATAAATGCAGGGATGGTTCCACATGTGCAAGTCAATAAAGGTAATACACCATATCAACAAAATCCAAGACAAAAATCACATGATCATCTTAATAGATGTAGAAAAAGCTTTGCATGAAATCCAGCACTCATTCATGATAAAAACCCTACAAAAAATGGAATAGATGGTCTTTACCTCAATCTGATAAAAGCCATCTTTGACAAATCAACAGCCAACATCATACTAAATGGAAAAGAACTTAAAGCTTTTACTCTAAAATCATGAACAACAGAAAGATGTCCACTAACACTAATCCCAATCAATAGACTTCTGGAAACTAGCCAGAGCAATAAAACAAGAGAGAGAAATTAAAAGGTATAAGGAAAGGAAAGGAAAAATTTAAATTATCATTATTCAGAGATGGCACACTACTCTACAGAGACAATCCCAAAAACTCCACCAAAAGACTTCTAGATTTAATAACCAAATTTAATAGTGTAACTGGATACAAAGTCAGCACTCAAAAGTCAGTAGTGTTCCTGTACACAAACAGCAAACTTGTTGAGAGAGAAATCAGGGAAACCACAATAGCATCCAATTTTGCCCTCACCATCACAGCTTTCTGCACTTCCCTCTGAAAGTCACACCAACTGGTCTCTCAGACCTTCTTCTGAAATCTACTTGGAAGCCTCCATGACCCTGTATCTCTTGCATTCCTCATGCCTGTAAAACCAACACTACATGAAATTTGCACTGTGTCTCTGAGGACACTTTGGACTGCTCACCAGTTCTGGAACTGTTAAGATTTTGGTGACTTTTAGAGATGAATTAAATGCATTTTGCATAGTAAGATGGATATGAGTCTTTCGGCAGCAGGGTCAAAATGGTATGGTTTAGATCTAAAATCTCCAAAAACTTCTCAGGTTAGTTGAAAGTGACTGGATAATGAGGGTGTTACACTTGTCACTGGACAGACTCATTCTTGGAGAAATTCTTTAGTTAACTGTTTTGTTCAGAACTGGGTCTTGGCTGGATGTGGGTCCCTCAGGGCACATCTTGAAGGCTGCTTTTTGCCCTTGACCCTCCCTTCCACCTCTCCTTCCTGACTACCATGGTTTGAACAGCACTTCCTTGCTGTCCCATCCCACTATGTCATTTCTACCTTAGAGCTGCCAACTATCAATGAAACTACATGCCAAAATAAAACTCTGCTCCTTTCAGTTGTGAATTTTAGATGTTTTGTCCCAATGACAAAAAGTGGCCAAGACACTATTGCAACACAATAAGAGCAAATAGCCAAAGAGCAAATATGCTTCCTTTATTTTTAGCTGAACCAGTATTGATGGTAAATAGGATAATGCAACAACTGGTAAGGTGGGTGCCTGGGGACTCAATTCTTCAAGTGTGGGGATCTGTTCAAAATACAAGGTAAACTTTCAAGACCAGAGAAAGTCTATGCTATATGCAATAGAAATGTAGAGTAGAGAAAGAGACAAGAAACAGCCAGTATCATCTTCAAAGGCACTCGACTTGTATAGTTCAGAAGGCCTTACTATAGTTCAGTGGTCTTATAAAGACCACTCTCAGAATTAGTGTGAATGCTCTGCTATCATTAAAATATGTAATTTATTCCTTAGCAATGGACCCTCAGATTTGTTTTGAAACCACAAATTATGTTACTTATCATATGAGGAGTAAATGAGGCCCAAGACCACTTCCATGGATGAAGATCACCCTTGTATCACTAACCTTCCTATGTGCCCTGAGAAGAGAAGTCCATTGGATGTTCCAGAGCTATGCAGGAAATGTGGCCTGGAATAGGGCAGCACACAGCTGCTGATGAACATAACCTGCTAGATCCTCCTTCTGTGGGAACCTCTGGCAAATACCACTTATATATTTTTACTTTTGGAAATTTGCTCTACTGGAGAAAACAACTTGTCAAAGATCACCTCCATTTCCTAGAGGAACCTATAATAATGTTGAGTTATAAAGGCCTGAATCCCTTACCCCTCATTGCAAAAGTGCTTACTGCCCATCCTAGCTTCAGACCTCTCTGTTGGATCATCTGACCCTTTCCCTGGGACTGCATCACAGCTTAAGTTCTTCTGTCCCTTCTCCCCTGGTTCCCTGTCACAGGTGTGGCTCAAGATATTTCCTGAAAATCTGGCTCTGGCACGCTCTGGTCTTCAACACATTGTTACCTGAGAAACCCAGTTTGCTTACCTTTGTTTTGTTTGTTTGCTCTGGTTTGTTGTTTTCTGGCAATAATTTACAGGTCCTTAAAATGGTGACTTTTTGTAGGTTGCAAAAATGTCTTCTCTCTTGTATCTTTTTCCTGAGAATGCCTATCTGTAATCACAAACTTGTAGCTTGAAATGTAAATTTTTACAGAGGAAATAATAATAACATTTTAAGCCTTTGGAAAGAATGACAGAAGTACCAAGGATGCTAAAAGATTTCTGTTTTAGGATTGGCACATGAGACATAATTTTGTGGTAGTGGGAAGCTTATTCAACATCCTACACCAACATTTTCTTATCTTTAAGTAGAATAAGTTAACTTACTTATCTTGCAGGTTTTCCAAGAAGATTAAGTGGGCTATGACAAAGAAATCCCATTTTCTATCCCTGTAATGGGAGCAAGATAATTGCGCCCATAAAGACTCTGCACTCTGAGAGGTGGCCCTGGTAGAATTAAAGAGCACTGATTCCAGAGTGAGACATCAGGGTTCAAATCCTAGTTTTGCCACAGGCTTGATGACCTGAGGCAAACAAATTAATGGACTTTTGTTCTTCACTGTGTCCAATAAGTGGCTGCCTCAGCCACAGTCTGTCTCCTACAGGACTGATTGAGATCAGACCAGGTAAAGTGTGAACTGCTCACAGCCACTCTTGGCATGAAGCAAGGAGAAAGAAGAAAATCAGAATCTCTACTGTTGTGGATGAAGTCGAAACACATTCAGTTATGAAGTTCAAGGTCACACACTGAATAAAACATCTGAATGAATGCAACAGAGAACTAATATTTAATTTAAATTAAAAATAAATTGCAGTTAAGATCAGCAGTACAGCTTCAAAAATGTCACAACATTCATCCTTTTTCTTTCTGGAACTAATTTTGTTAACTGGTTTTATACATGATTTAAGCATTAATGTGAAACCTTGGGAAGAAATAAAATTATTATTTCTTTTTTTGCACATTTATTTTACCCACTTAATATCTCCAAGGAAAGCTTTGTGATATTTAAAATAGATTTGGCAATAGTAAAAATAAAACTATTGACCTTAATTTTCCTGCTTATTTTCTTTTTACCATTTTTATTCTAATTCCAGGTTAAAAACACAAACATGGAACCATAGTGATACAGGGGAATGAAACTTCCGACCTACTATGTCTGCTAGTTCATGTTCTTTAAAATTGAAGAATGAATTTTAGGAATAACGGAGGTGAAGAGTAAAATATATTTATTGAGGGAAAGAAAGCTTCCGTCTGAGAGAGACAGAAGGGGTCCTGAGCAGGGTGCCCAGGACTCTGTCTCTTCCAGGGACTTTTATAGAGTAAAACCATGGGTTCAAGGCAGGTTGGCGGGACTGGGAACTCACAAGGAAGATGGGCATAAGGTGGGACATAACTATAGTTAGCCAATAAGATCAATAGTTCAGGTAAAATTGATTACATTACGAACAAATGGGAAAGCAAGTCATGTGGAAGCAGGCATTCTTAGAGTTGTGACCTTTCCCCTAAGGGGATGGGATAGCGATGATAGGGAACTAATTAGAATATCAGTCTTTAGGATATAGATGCATTTATTTGATCTTTGTCTTGTGGCCTGGTCCACAGCAGGAGGTGTCTGTCTCCCCCACAGTTGCCGGGTATCTGCACTGGCTCCTTTGAGGACCTGGCCCTGTCTCCCTGCCTACAATATTTCCAACTAACTTGGCTACCTGCAACAATAGCATCGTGGAATCTCTGTTTTTCACTGATTAAAACAAAATTTGAACACTTTCTCCAGCTTCACAACTTGTAGAACCCCTAATTGGTGCAACTGACTAAGCTGCATGGTTTTCAGAACTTGTTGATGAATTTGACTGAGAAAAACAGACCACTCGACAACCACTGTTCTCCAGTATTTCTTAGATACAAGCAAGGGCTGAGCTAAAAGCAGCAGGAAGCTTTGAAGATTATTGGGTGGTTTGTTCCCATTTAGAACAACAAAAAGTGAAATTGTTGGCTACAAAACCGGAAATTTAAAAATTGAACAAATAATCTATTTACAGATTTATACGCAAAGGACATAATTAGTCATATTTCTTAGAAGTTGTAACTATTTGTAAGAACACATTAAGCAATTTAAGGAAAACAGCTTGTGTGAAAATAAATACCAGTTTACACTCCAGCACATGAAATACCCTTTGGAGAGAATAGAATTTTAAACACCATTTTTAAAAATTTTAATTCCATTCTTCCAGGGATAGATGACTTGACTTTATTATAATGTTACATAGTAATAATGAAATTATGAGCCCTAAAATAGCTCTTCCTTAGATCTTCCAGCATTACACAAGGTCAGTAAATCTATGTTCTTTTTCGCATTCTAAATCACTGGGAAGTAATTTAGATGTCTGATATATTTATTGACAATTATTTCAAGATAATCTGGAATGATTATAAGGAATCTAATGTGGGTGTGTGTGCATATAATTACCTCCAGGAGGAAAGAAGGGTGAAATCGATCATTAGCTCCTCTACAGGCAAAATTAGGCAAGGCATAAAGACAAGAAAACTCAGAAAAGGGAGACAAGATGAACAAATCCCTGCTTTGCAGTAATGATAATTTACAGGCGCAGGGATCAACTTTACCATAACTCTATTTTTCACATCCTAAATACAAGTACACTTTGCCCCTCATTTAATGATCACCCTAAAAATAATCCCCTTTCACCTGATTGATTTCTCAGAGACATTGCATTTCCATCCACCACAGGAGGCCTTTTTAATACTTACAGGCTGATCATTATAGCAGGAGATGATTCCCCATAGCAGCAGCAGTGTAAGCTGCAGGAACACATTTACCAACAAATTAATGTTGGTTATAAAATCCAGGCTCAGTTCCTGTCAATTCAGGCAGAAGAGGATCATCGCAAAATCAAACTTTACTTTTATCCAAAGGGCTAGTCAAGAAAGTCACAAGGGAAAGGAAAAACATATTCAAAATATTTAAGTTTATGGGAGACACTACTTGAAGAGAAAGGACTATTAATCTCACTGAAACCCCATTTGCATAAAAATTCTCCCACTACAAGATGTGGAGGCCATTTAATCCACAGTGTTTCTGAATTAAATAGTAAAAACAGAAATATTTAATCTGTAGCTAAAAGGAGCAGTGCACATTTAAGGAAGATGCAAAACTGTTGGATAGTGGAACTCAGACCGCTTAGGTAAGTGGGAAAACATTTAATTAGTACAATATATCACAAAGAAAATGAGCAATAAAATATAAATTAATGATTTTAATTGGAGAAAAAATATAAATAAAATATTCAAGTAAAATAAAAATCTTCATTAGCAAATGAGCTGGTGTAAAGTAAATGACTAGGTCACCAAGTGCCATTGAGGCAGCATGGCCTCCCATTTAGTCCCATCCTATGGGCAGGGCCACAAGACATCTGTCACAGGGTGGAGAGGGTGACAATATCCAGATGCTGCTCATCACACACAGAGCCTTGACCTTAGACTTCCTGCCCCGCACCGGAAGAAATAAAGCACCTGCTTTCAAATATTTACTATATCAGCACAATATGGATTAAGACAATTTCTGTATTAAATAGTAAAAAATTGAAACATCTAATCCATGGCTAAGAATTCTTATTTCACTGCTTTCAGTTGCCTTCTCTACCTGGAACAAGAGCCGCTGAAGGGGGCACAGCGTGACTCACTGCACTGGTCTCCCCTCAACGATCTAAGCAGGACGGATTTCTACGTGATGTGTGGGAAAACACAGGCTTAAAATAGGGAAAAAAGTGGTTATTTAAACACATAAAAGCTTCTCTCAGAAGTCTCTTAGTTTCAGCTCACTGCCCAGGTCCATTTTTAGTAGATAAATGAAAGAAAATTAAAGCTCTCCAAGTGATCGCAATAATTTTTAGATCCCAAAAACATGTTTTAAAATTTAAAAATACACACAGAAAATATGGCTATGGCCAGAATACAGAAGAGTCTCCCTGAAAAGGAGGGAAAAGCTATTCACAGCAGGCCTTGAGCTACTGATGGAGAGATAATCGCTGAGGTGACCATTCATCTAATTGTCTTATATACTGACCGGAACGTCACCTAGGACACGAGCATGGCCTCTATGCACAGCCTTTCCTATACTGAAGTTGAATAAACAGATTTAAAGTACATCCTCTGACCCAGACTTTCTATAATTTAAATAAATGACCTAGAATTTATTAGATTACCTCCATGCTGTTCCCACAGCCCATAGTTAAAAAAATCTGACCTCAGAAATGTTCCATAAATATTTATTAAATGAATGAGGAAAAAAATTTTTCAGTCAAATGTTGCAACCCAAATCATACAGTGAAGTATTTTGAATTCCAGGAAGGGTTTATAATAGGAATTCATCTTTGAATCACATTAGTGAGTATCCATGTGTTCACAGCCCTGGGCCGGGTGCTGAACAGAGCATAGTGAAATCAGTCTGAAATCAATTTAGTGCTGTCCTGAAAAAAAAATTATAATTTTCAGAAAAAATTATAACTTTCAGAAATAAATTATAATTTGCAGAAATAAATTATAATTTGCAGAAACTAATTCCTGTTGTCCACCAGGTACTTCCCTTACGTAACACATGTACTATTGTGACCATAAAAACTTGCAACATTCAACTAGATGCTTTAAGAATATATACACTCCTAGGTGTGTACCAAGGGAGAACAGAATGCCCTGGCTGAAAGTAAAGTTGATCCTAGATTGTCAACAGCAAAGGGTATTTTCATTTCCTTGTTTAAAACCTCAATTGAATTGGTGGCAAAGCACTTATTTAATTTTACTTGCATACCCTTCCTGCTGTCCAAATGCTGTCATGATAACTGGTAATGTTGGGCACTTAATTATCACTCTTAATAATTGGGGTGGTCATGCTATGCCACCCCAAAGGAGCCTTTGCAAAATTAAACATTCATAAGCAAAATTAATAATTATTTTTAAGAAGATGTTACTATGTCCATCATCTCTTTTTGCTATTGCCAGGTTGTTGACAGTGATTCATACCTAGTACATCAAATCATAGAAACAGTGAGCCTGTGAGTGTGTGTGTGTGTGTGTGTGTGCGCGTGCTCATGCGCATGTGTGTGTCATTCGTTAGAAATTGAGGGTGTTATTCATTATCACAAGGATAAAAGAGAGCAGTCCTCCATGGCAGATAAACAGGGGAAACATACATATTTCAAAGATTTAAAATTTTTCGAATTTCCAGAAATAATTTAATAGTCTACTTTCTAATTTTCAATGAGCATAAGTTCACTGTTTTATATTCCAAAAGCATTACACAGATGAAAAGTTTTGATTTGGTCTAAAGTTCCAGAAGTTCATAATGAACGAAGGTAGGATGAACAGGCTCAAACCAACATGGTCTGCACTGTAGCCTCAGTTCTTGAACTTACTGTGCAAAAATATATGAGTCAATGTAACCTATCCATTCATTTACCTAGGAAATGGGCACAAAGATACAATAAGAGGTACATAAACAATACTTATTACATTGGGATTATCTACTATACTGTTATCTATATGATTTGATTAATATTTTAATGAGGTGAATGTAAAAGCAAAATCTTTTACATTGAATCCATTCTGTTTAAGAAAGGGAATTGCACAAAGTACTTTAAGAGCATCACACATCATTTGGTTCAATTCTTGGGTAGACAGAACAAGCCAGAGGACTGTGTAACTGTTATAGACAATGGTCTATTTCTTTCCCAATATAGGAATCTTCTCTGTAGCTTTCACTAAAAATCTCAGATAAAATCAAGATACTTCACGTGCCTCCATGACCTGGCTGAGAAAGTTCATTTCCAGAAACTGCTCAATTAATAAAATTAAAGAAAACTAAGATTTATGTAAGCGTAAAATTATCTCCAAAATACACTGTCTTCTCAAAAACAGATTTCTAACACTATCAGTCACACTGTATTTATATGTTGCAAAATAATATGTTAATTTTCACAAGAAAATATTGCGCACTATCAAATTGGAAAAGAGTAATTTGATGTCTTAAAAGAACAAGTGTTTCCTTCTCAACTTAAAAGTTTTACTGCAGTTTTTGGAAAGCGCTCACTCCACCGTGGGTAAAGACTAGATGAATTTAATTAAAACCGTGAAGGAAATGAAGGCTTTATCACTGCATTTCCGCTAGTTGTCAGCCTACAGGGAATCTCACTTTTATTCCTCCTTGCCTTGACTCCTTAATCTCCCTTGATTAGAGGAAATAAGATCTTTCCTACGGTATCTCATCACTCTTACTGTTGTTGCTTGAAATGCAGGATTCTTCCTTCACCTGCGGGAACCTGCATGGCACATCCAGACACGCCTGTTCCCAGCCCTCTGCAAGGTCTTTCCTGAGAGACAGCGGCTGTCCCCAGGCAAAAATTAGAAAACGCTGCCTGGTTGTTGCAGCTGCTCACGGTCCCTCCTGGGCAGTGGCACGCAATCGTTCAGCACCCAGGATTGATGTGGGTGAGCTCGCGGGTGGGTGAGGACGGGTAAGGCGGCGATGGGCTGCACCAGCCTTGGGGAACATAACTGCAGCAGAAAGAGGTACAGGAGGCTGCTGTCTCTGTGTGTTAGGTGAAAATAGAGGCCTTGGTATCCCAACAGCTGCTGACTCTAAGGGCACTTTCCCTGTAGAGAGCGGCGGTGACATTCCCTGTGAAAGAACCTAGACTTGAATATGGGACACTGAAACAGAACTGATACTTCTGTTCCTGCTGTTGTTTATGCTGCTATTTTTCACAGTAGCTATGTAGCATATCCAGGTTTTAAAAACAAAATAAAAGTAGTCTGTGCTCTACTCAGAATTCAGGGATGAAACCCTCTGACAGCATATTTTCTCTTATAACTTTATGTGCATGAACAGTTCACGATGAGACAAAACTAACCATGCTTCAAATGTATTCATATTCTACTTTTTTAAAAGTTGTATTTAAAAAGAAAAAAATACAGATAAAGGGTAGAAATAATACAAAGTTGAAAAAAAACCAGAAATCACTACTTGATAAATTGCATACTGTCCTCTTAGAAGTAGTTGTTCAGGTTACAAAAGTAAAGCATATAAAGTAGACATTCAAACAGCGAGACTGCAACCAGTTCTGTTCAACAATCCAACAAAAACTTAGTAATATGGTTATCAATCCTACACACTTAAACATACATGCGGTTATATCCTTTAGAGCATTTTCTTTTCCTCTCTTTTTTACAATAGCAATTACATATTTTGGGTTTTATTACTCCTGCATTTCTTATTACTTTTTACACTAGAGATACAATGAGATGTTTGTAAGTATGATTCTTACTTATTTCACTAATGAAGATAGTCTCAAGTTGTCTCCATTTGCCTATGAAGGCCTCAAGATCATCCTTTTTATAGCTGAGTAATATTCCATTATATAAAAATGCCACATCTTTTTCATCCACACTGCGGTTGATGGGCGTCTTGGTTTTTTCCAAGATTTATTTATTACGAATTGCGCTATCAACATGGGTGCACATATATCACTGTAATATGACCTTTTCACGTTTTCCAGGAAAATACCCAGGAGGGGGATAGCTGGATTGAATGGGGCTTCCAATCCTAGTCTTCTGAGAGTTCTCCATACTGATTTCCATAGTGGTTGCACCAGTCTACACTCCCACCAACAGTGGAGCAGTGTTCCTTTTTCCCTGCAGCCTCGCCACCATTTGTTATCAGTTGATTTCTTGATGGCAGCTATTCTTTCTGGAGTGAGATGAAATCTCAGTGCTGTTTTAATTTGCATTTCTTGAATGACCAGTGATGGTGAACATTTCTTCATCTATTTATTTGCCATTTATATATCTTCATCTGAGAATTGTGTGTTCATCTCAGATGGCTATTTTTGAAATTATATTTTGAAATTAGGGCCTTGATATTTTTCAGATCTTTATATGTCCTGGATATAAGTCCTTTGTCTAAGGTGTTGCTGGCTAAAATACATTCCCATTCTATGGGTTTTCTTTTCACTCTGTTGGTGATTTCTTTCGAAGTGCAGAAACTTTTCAATAATATGAGATCCCAGTTGTTGATCCTTTGAAGTGTTTCCCATGCAGTTTGCATTTTGTTCATGAATTCTCTGCCTTCTCCTATTACTCCAAGACTTCTACCTACCTTGTCTTCCAGTAGATTTAGTGTTTCTGTTTTAATATTTAGGTCTTTGATTCATTTAGACTTAAGTTTTGTGCATGGTGATAGGCATGGGTCTAGTTTCAGTCTTAGGCATATGGAGAGCCAATATTTCCAACACCATTCATTAAAGAGGCTATCCTTCTTCCAGTGGACATATTTAGCCCCTTCATCAAATATCAGGTGGCTGAGTGTCTTTGTAGTTGTGCTTGCATCTTCTAATCTATTCCATTGATCCTCAGGTCAATTTCTTGCCAGTACCATGCTGATTTTATCACTGTGGCTTTGTAGTATAGTTTCAAGTCAGGAATTGAGAAGCCTTCTGCCTTGCATTTGTTCCCCAGAATTGCTGTTGCTATTCTAGTTTTCTTCTGTTTCCAAATGAATTTTAGGTGTATTTTCTCTAGATCTGTGAGTTACATTGATGGTATTTTGATTGGGATTGTGTCAAATCTGTATAACAGTTTTGGAGTATGGCCATTTTCACAACATTGTTTCTTCCTAGCAAAGAGCAAGGAATATCCTTCCATTTTCTAATATCCACCTCAATCTCCTCTTTTAGTGTAGCATAATTTTCAGCACATTTTTCCATTTTTAGTTATATTGATTCCTAAGTATTTCATTTTTTTGATGCTATTGTAAAGGGTGATATTTCCATAATTTCTCTCTTGGTGAGTTTTTTGTTTGTATACAGGAGTGCTATTGATGTTTAAGCCTTGATTTCATATCCAGCTACACTGCTGAATTTGTTTATTACTTCTGGTAGTCTTTTAATGGAGTCTTTTTGTGTCTTCTTTATAAAGTATCATGTCAAATAGTGATAGTTTAACTTCTTTCTTTCCTGTCTTTATCCCTTTTACTTCTCTCTCTTGTCTGATTACTCTGGCTAGTGTTTCCAGAACTATATTGAATAGGAGTGGTGATAGTGGACATCCTTGTCTTGTTCCTAATTTGAAAGTGAAAGCTTGCAGTTTTTGTCATTTAGTATAACGTTGGCTGTTGGTTTGTTATAGAAGGCCTTTCATAAGATTGAGGTAGACAACATGTATTCTGAGTTTCTGAAGTGTTTTTTCATGAACATGTGTTGGGCTTTATCAAAAGTTTTTTCTGCATCTATTGAGATGATCATGTGGTTTTTTTTGTGGCTCTGTTGATGTGGTATATTACATTTATTGATTGTTGTATGTTAAACCATCACTGCATTTCTGGAAAGAATCCCACTTGGTCATGATGTATAACCTTCTTGATGATTTGCTGCATTCTGTGTGCCAGTATTTTATTGAGAATCTTTGCATCAGTGTTCATTAGTGAGATCAGCCTAGAGTTCTCCTTTTTGGTTGGATCTTTCTCTGGTTTTGGTGTGAGAGTAATACTTGCCTCCAGGAATGATTTAGGGAGGATTGCTTCCTTTTCAATTTCATTGAAGAGTTTAAAGAGTATTGGCATCAAATCTTTTCTAAATTTCTTGCAGAATTCATCTGTGAATCCATCAGGACCTGGGCTTTTCTTTGTTGGTAAGTTTTTAATTAAGTTTTCAATTTCAATAGCTGATATTGGGTTGTTCAAAATTGCTATATCTTCTTGGTTGAGCTTTGGTAGTTCATATGTTTCTAGAAATCTGTCCATTTCTTCTGTGTTTCCACTCTATGTGAGTAGAGATTTTCAAAGTAGGTATTCATGATCTTTTGAATTTCCATGGTATCTGTAGTCAGTAGTAATTTCCTTCTCTTCAATCCTTATTGCGTGAATTTGAGGGTTTTTTTTTTCTTGACAAGGTTAGCTAGAGGTATGTTAATTTTGTTCATTCTCTTAAAAAAACCAGATTTTTGATTCATTAATTCTTTGATTTTTTTTAATTTTAATTGCATTGATTTCTACTCTAATCTTTCCAGTTTCCTCCCTTTGAGTTTTGGGTTTAACTTTCTCTTCTTTTTCTAGAAGCTTGAGATGAAGCATTAGGTTGTTTATTTGTGCTCTTGCTGTTTTCTTGATATGACAATTTATTGCTATATATTTCCCTCTTAAGACCACTTTCATTGCATCCCATAGATTACAGTATGTTGTTTCTGTAGTTTCATTGAAGTGTAGGTATTGCTTTATTTCTTCCTTAATTTCATCTGTAGCCCACTGGTTGTTCAAAAGTTTGTTATTTAATTTCCATGTATTTATGCAGGTCTTGCAATTTCTTTTGCCATTAATTTCCAATTTCAATATACTATGGTCAGATATTATGTATGAGATAATTTCAATACATTTGCAGTTACCTAAGAATGTTTTATGGAATATACATGGTCTATTTTGAAGAATGTTCCATGCGTAACTGAGAAGAATGTGTATTTGGATGTGGTTGGGTGGAACACTCTATAAACATCTACTAAGTCCAGTTTCTCAGGGTATGATTCAGTTCTATTATTTCTTTGATGACTTTTTGTCTAGTTGATCTATTTCTTTGTTACAATGGGATGTTAATATCCCCTGTTAAAATTGTGTTCTTGTATATTTGGTTTTTCATGTCAGTTAGTATCTGTCTTGTATGGTTTGGTGCTCCTCTCTATTTGGTGCATATATATTTATAATTGTTAGTTCTTCCTCTTGAATTTTTCCACTAACTAGTACGTAGTGATCTTCTTTATCTCTTTTAATCATTTTAGGTTTGAAGTTCACATTGTCTGCAAATAGAATAGCTACCCCTGCTTTTTTCTGGGTTCCTGTTGCATGAAATATTGTTTTCCATCCTTTGACTTTTAATCTATGAGTTTCCTTTTGGGCCAGATGTGTTGCTTGTATACAACATATTGTGGGATCATGTTTGTTGATCCATTATGCCAACCTATTTCTTTTAATAGGTGAGTTGAGGCCATTTACATTTATAGATATCACTGATATGTACTGGTTTGACTTTGCCATGTTATGTTGCTGTTGTTTGCTTTCTTCTTTTTCCCCTTGTTTAATTGCTTGTCCTACCTGGTGGTTACTTTCTGTTGTTGTTCTGGGGATTGTGGTCAATTTTATCTCTATCTAGTATGTCTTTCAATACTCTTTCTAGGGTTGGTTTGGTGGACGTGAATTTCTTTTGTTGTTCTTAGTCATGGAAGTATCTTTTTTCTCAAATTTGAATGAAATTTTTGCTGGGTACATAGTCTGGGTTGAAAGTTGTTTTATTTCAGGGCTTGAAAAACCTCACTCCAAGCTTGTCTTGACTTGAGGGTTTGTGATCAAAAGTCTGCTGTGAATCTAATGGGCTTTCTTTGATAAGTGAGTTGTGTCTTTTCTCTAACAGCTTTTAATATTCTGTCTTTATGCTGTATGTCTGAGATCTTAATTATTATATGTCTGGGTGTAGATTATGTTAGTTGTGACTGTTTGGCATTCTATATGTCTCACTTATCTGCATATCAGGTTTTTTCCCCATGTTTGGAAATTTTCTGCTATTACTTCTGTGAATATTTTAGTTATATCATTTTCATTGACTCCTGCCTCACCACTGATGTCTATTAATCTTATATTGTTTCTCTTGGCATCATCTTGTAGCTGCTGGATTGTCATTTCATACTGTTTTGTTATTTTTTAAAGTCCTATCCCTTCATGATTACTAATTGTGATCCTGTCCTCAAGGTTTGAAATCCTATCTTCATTTAAGCAGTTTTGCAAGCTTTGAATAGAATTTTTGTTTCTTGGATGTCTTTATGAGTTTGTTTCATGAATTCTGCTTGTTTTCTGTATTGTTCATTCAAGGTTTCCATTTCCCATGTTCTTGTACTTTTTTCTCTATTTCTTCTTTAGCTGTGCTGAGCAACTCCTTTACTAAGGCTGTTATTTCTATCTTTATATGGGAGAGTACTTATAATTTTATGTCCTGTATAGCCTCATGGAGTTGTTTTTTCATTTCACTTGCTATCCTTTCAGAGATTTCTGGTGTGTACCTTTTGAAGTCCTCTATTTTAGTGTCTCTTTACTTGGTGGACTAGATGTTTGAGATTGCATTTTGATTTTTCCTTTTGCTATTTTCCCCTTTTGAGTTAATATTTGGTCCTTTGATCATACTAGTGTCAACTGTTTGTGTGTATCTTGGGGTCCTAATGTAAGGTTGATATTTGTCCAATTGCTGGGTCATACAATGAATACATGGGCCAGTCACCTGACTTCCCACTTTAGTGCCTGTTGGGTGCATCCTATATTCTTCCTGGGCTGACAAGCCTAGTAGTATTGATGTAGGTCAACTTTTAGTTCCTGCTATTACTTTATCTTCAGGTTATTCCAGGTCACCAAATCTCCCTGTCTATAGTGTTTGTGAAAACTGAGGCCCTACTGTGTCCTTATTGTGTGTCTGTGTATCTCATAAGCCCTTTTGATTTTCTCCAAGTTTGGGGAGTCCTTATTGGTACTCTCTTCACCCTGCCTGATGTTTTCTGTGTGCAGGTAGGAGTCACCCACACTCTTGTCAGACTCACTGTGGTCTTACAGTTAGTTGGAGGGAGCTTTACTATTGGCCCTATTTACCCACTGTACACCTCTATTTTAGGGGCATACTCACCACACTGACTGGAGCCTGCTGATATCTGCTTGGGTGAGACAGTTACTGAATCTCCCTTCAAACTAGCACAGTTAATCTGCTGTAGTCCGAGGTTCTGGGAGAAAGGGTGGGAGCTGAAAATCAACAGCAGCATTGGGTCCAGGAGGTAAGGAATGTCCCCAAAGGGCCAGCAGATGTCCTGGGTCCAGGCTCCACTGGGTGCAGGCCAAGGTCCCAAGGCAGCATGGCATTCCTCAGTGCTGTCTGGAGTTGCATAGGAATTACATGGCTATATCCTGCTTTTTATATAGTACTCCTTTATACTGATCTTCCATGAGCTGTAATATTTTTATAATAATATATAACTATATCTGAATCTTTTATTTTTATTGGTATATTTTAGATATACATGGTGATAGAATTCATCATAGGGAATTTGTATCTGTATATGATATATCTTGCTTTTTCTTTTTATCATCATTAAATATATATGTTCTACCACCAGCTTATTAATTACTGCATAGTATTTCTTTGAATGAAGCTACATTTCTTGAAAAATGAGGATGGTCTTCCTATGTTTTTACAGTGTCCTGCTGAAGCTCCAGATGATTTAAAACTAGAAATGCTTAAATAAATTTGTAAAGTCTGGTCTCTGAATGTTTGGGCCAAGTGTCCAAATCAATTCAATTAAAACTAAGTGATAGTTTATGGTCATGATCAACTACAAAAGTTGGCAAGTAAGTGCCACAAAAGATATATAACTAATCTAATATTCACAATGCCCCAAATTAAAATTGCATACAATTTTACTCTTCTTATAATACCTGCAGATGTTTGACCCCTGTTTCATATTAATTTCAGTCACTATATGTTATTTTTCCCACTGTATAGAAGCATTCATTATCATCTCATTTACTGTGATACAGTTATTCAGATGATTCCCTGCAGAGACTTCACTACAATAAGCTTTCAAATATAACACACACCAAATGTACAGATAATATGCTGTGCTAATTTGATCTAAATTTGTGTATAACTAGGTTTCACAATTCTCCTGTTGTAGAGTTTAATAGTAAGAGTCTGTTAGGGTCATGTTAATACTAATGTTGTTTAT
Source organism: Hydrochoerus hydrochaeris (assembly GCA_004027455.1). Classification (NCBI taxonomy): domain Eukaryota; kingdom Metazoa; phylum Chordata; class Mammalia; order Rodentia; family Hydrochaeridae; genus Hydrochoerus; species Hydrochoerus hydrochaeris. The sequence continues at coordinate 160,788 of PVLA01004318.1, read as the reverse complement.
ATAAATACTTTTGCTCTTTATTAACTATAATCATGGCATTTTTCAGTCTAAATCAACTTCAATAGTCCCTGCATACCACAGTTATATATCATAGTATAGTATCTACACCAAGACCTAACCCTAAAAGATATTGCATTCCCTCAAGCCAATTATGGATGAACTAACCCTATTCATTTTCCAATACACTGCTTTTACAAAGTCACAAATGACTACAAACAAAACACACTCCATTATTTTTGTTTAATTTGTAATAAAAATTCCATATACATAAAATATAGACTGTGACACTTTGATAAAAAATATACATTGTAAAAAATTGCTATAATCAATCTAATCAACATGTAAATATAATCACACAGTTGTCATTTTTTGTGTGTCTGCTGAGAACATTCAACATCTCTTCTCTTCAGAAATTTTAGGCATACACCACAGTAACATTAACTTTACTCTACAAGTGGTACATTAGTTCTTTGGGACTAATGCAACCTCTGTAATGCAACCTCCATATACTTTCACTGTTACCTCCCTATTCTTCCCTGTCCTGACCCCTGGATTTTCACTTACCTACTCTCTGCTACTATGTGTTTTACATCTTCAAATTCCACATTGTACTAGCCAGTTTTGTCACTGCTGGTACAAAATAGTCAACACCTACAATTTAAAGCAGTAGGGGTTTAAGTTGGCTCACAGTTTGGGGCTTTCAGTCCATGGCTGAGTGGACAGCAGAAGCAGCATGGTGTAAGGGGCTGGAGGAGGAAAGATGCTCACCTCACGGCAGCCAGGGAGCACAGAGAGAGAGAGAGAGAGAGGGGAGGAGCCATGGCACATCCCAAGTGACACAGCACTTCCAACTATGCCCTACCTCCTAACAGCACAGTTAGCTGAAGACTCATCAATGACTCATACACCTAAGAGTACAGCAATTTCATGACCTGAGAATCTCCCAAAATCTCTAAATTTCTACTCTGAGCACATGAGACATTTGTGGGACATTTTTACATGCAAACCATCACATAGGTATACATGATAAATTTCAGTATTTTTCTTTCTGTGCCTTGCTTATTTCTGTTTGTACAATGTCCTTGTGGCTTATCCATGCATTCATGATGCAGGATTTTCCTCTATTTTTAGGCTGAATAGTGTGTGTGTGTGTGTGTGTGTGTGTGTGTGTGTGTGTGTATGTGTGTGTTGATATCTCATTTTCACCTGCATTTTTTGGTACTTTTTATTAGTATATATTTGTGGTATATAATGAATACATTCATCCTGGGCCAGGGGAAATATATACCCTTAAAAGGGGCACCCTGATGACCTATGTCTTCCACTGGGCTTCACCTCTTAAGAGCTGATTCTGCCGTTAAATCAACAGTGGACTAAATCGTGGAGCAGTACAGTGCCCTCGTGACCCAGTCACCTCTGTAGACCCCACCTCTGCATATTAAACCTTCAATAAATTAATCAAAACCCCTGAATATTAAACCCTCAGTATATGAGTCACTAGGGAGCCATTCATATTTAAATCACAACAGGGATGAATACTAGTCTGTAGGTTAGGTAAAGATTTTACATGGATTTACTTCTTTCATTTTAATCAAATTTCTACTGTTATATATTCATTGCTATACTGAGTTTAGACCTTCAGCTATTTAGGATATTGTCTGCTATTATAAATGTCTGATTGATGATTCTGTCTTAAATGATACGATTTGAGTGATGGCAGCCCAAATTTATGGTTACTGCATAAGAACACATGTGCCTCAACCTACTGACACATTTCTGCAGTGACATTCAAAGCACTGGTTTATGCAGACTTTCTTCCTGTGATGCAGCCTGCATTTTGCCAAGACCAAAAATTAAAGAAGAAGAAGAAAAAAAAAAAGATTTTGATGAAAATTTGATTCCAGATGCAAGGACTCCAAATGAATGCCTTTTCATTTCTTGCTAGATCAATTTGAAGTTTTCCTGTTCTTCAAGTTTACCCTGCATTTTTACAACTTCCATTTGAGTCTGAATGATAGAATTCATCCATATGGAACCAGTGTGGATGAATGGAATCAGGGCTAACAAAAATAAAATAAAAACCCAGTTGGGCTTGCTTTTTTCTTCCTAAATCCCTCAAAAAGAGCAAAATAACCTTACTTAGGTATTTTTTCTTGTTTACAAAAAAAGACACAGCTGAAGCCAATGCTACTTACATCCCATCACATGGGGGTGACCAGTCTGCTTCCATTATGGATTCTGATTCTTGGGACAATTCTGTGGGCTGAAAACCATGCACTCATGGGGCATTCAGATTTGTTTTGATGGGATGAATAGGGCAGGGGATGTTTCATTAACTTAGTGGAGAACATTGATTCAATTAACCTAAGTGCCACATGCACTTTTAAATTATCTAATTCCTTTATCCCTCCTTGTCTAATCTTTAAGATTATTATGACTCATGTTTCAGTGAAAGTAAGTAACATTCATAAAATACTTGACCCATAAGACCTACATCTTATTAAACATACATTTGTTACTGGTGCATCATTATCTCCAATTGTTAAAGATGCATAAGGAGCACAAACAATGTGGACTGCATTACATTAGGGATAGACTATATTTATCCCATGATTCATAGAAACCACAATGATGTTGGTAACTATATGTGATAATGGTAAGAGACAGTTTAGAGTGTAAATTTAATCCATCAATTCAGGAAACAAACTTTCCTTTAGAAACACAGTAAAAAGGAAGATTCTTTACTGTCAGGGTCACAATATAGGTGCTTCTTTTCCAAAGACAGTTGCAAGGGGAAATTGTCATTGAGAATAACAACCATCTTTTCCTAGTTAGAGAAGTATATTCTTTTAGCTAAATAATATAATAATATTCAGCAATAATAATAAAATAACTTTGAAAGTTTGAAGTACTGTACCAAAGTAGAGCACAATTTTTATTGGTTTTACTTGGTAGAGAAGGTATAACCCCAGAAGCTCCAAGAACCATAAACCTTCAGCGCAACAGCAGAGTGAGAGGAGACACTGGTGTGAGTTCCCAGATCAGATGCAGAGAAGCTCTTCCAGAGACCCATAGGAGGGAAGAGAAATGTGGAAGGAGATGCTAAGCTGCTGGAAGTGACTTCACTGAGTAGCAAGGAGAAACTAAGCTGATTCACAGTGAAGGTGAGATTTAACTTTGGAAAAGCACCCCCAGAGAATGGGTGGCTGGTTGTGAAACCCTGAATTCTGCATGAGTGTCAGGTAGAGGGAAGCTGATGGCCTGAAAAACAAAATAATTGTTTCCCTTCTTTTAACACAAATGTGTTCATTCATGCAGCTGAAGTTTATTGATCACCCACCCATGTCCTAACGTTGCAGCCCCAACACTGACACAACATAACCCTTACTCCATAGGAGCTCATATTCCAGTGTTTGGAGACACAGAATGACGAAATATACAATTTCATATATAATGTGCAAACTGATTAAGTTTTTAAGTGCTTCATTTAAAAAAATGAAGCAGGGTAAATAGAGGGCTGGCATTTTACAGAGACTTATGAAAGAAGTTCATTCCATAAGGTCAATTTGGGCAAACATTTAAATAGAATAAATTAAGGTGTAGTGAATGAATGGATTCAAGGAATGTGGATTCTTGGGCTGGGGATATAAAGGTGACTCTAGTGGTTGACTCTTGTGTCACTCCAGCGGAACCATGGACTGCCCAGTTTGCTCCCGGTTTCTGAAGATGTCTCTGAGGATATTTCAGAATGGCATGAACAGCTGAATCAGTAAATTCTGCACAGGGAAAACTGTTTTCCCTAACATTGAGGGACATAAACTGATCCTTTGAGGGCCCAAAAACAGCAGAGGAAAAAGGATGCAGTTGCTCTCTTTATGTCTGCCCGTTACACTGGGAAACCAGTTTTCCGCTGCCCTTTGACTGGGATTTATTTTACCAGGTCCCCTGGTTCTGAGGCCTTCGGTCTGAAACTAGATCACTCTGTGTAAGTTTTCCCAGACCAACAGGTTTCAGAGTGCGGGCAAAAGTGCACAAGCCAGTTCCCCATACTAGATAATAAAACAGGTAGAAATGAGTAAACATATTTTCACCATTACGGTAGCAACGTTTTACAGGAATAAAATAACCAAAATGGTGGCTACGGGAAAGATGAATCAAAAGTCCAAAACAAGTGTCAGCTTGGAGGCAGGCACACTGTAAAAACCTGTAACTCAACATTGTGCGGGTCTGAGGAAAAAGGACCACAAATTCAAGTCTTGTTGGCATAACCTAGTGAAAGTCTGTCTCAAAATTTTAAACAATTAAATAATTAAAAGAAGGGGTTCAATCTCCATCACAGCAAAAAAAAAAAAAAAGGAACAAACAAGCAAACAGACATCAGTGAGATACTGTCTGTATTTTGTTCCCTTTTTCATTTGGAGATTTAAAAGTAGCAGTGTGCAATCTCACACTTCCACTTCTACATCTGAATTCAACATTTGCTGATCCTGATAGTAAGTCAGTGTTGTATGGCAGCCTTGAATCTCACTGTTTTAACAGCTAGGAATCATGGTTAAATACTTGGTGGCCTTGGAAAAGTTTTTCATATTAGTTAGAGTAAACATAAAAAATCTATCTCTAGCCAAATCTATCTATATTTCTCTGATTATATTAACAATTAAAGCTGAAGTTTACCAGGGGTTTCAATAATTTAGTATTTATCACTAAGGATACTTTTTAAAAGCTATTGAAATTATACATTATCTGTAGTTAAGAAGCATGCATGGTACTCACTAGTTTTTGTTTGTTCAAACAATGCATTTTTGTAGAAAGTCGTAAGTTGCATTTCAAATAAATGCTTAAATAAATAATCTATGTATATGTAGCAAGCATTTGTTCCTCGAAATCATTTCCACTCATATAGTCATTCAAATTCAGTGACAAGACTAAAAGCTACTGCAGAAAGAAACATGATATTATTGAAAGTACAGAATGCTCTGCAGGACTGATTTATGTTAACTGATTATTTTTGTTTACAATAATATATACAATGCCCACCTCAAAGTGAAAACTTCTATTTTACAGTTATTACAATGATTAAATTATTTTCAGCACCTAAATTTATTGTATGTCTTGAGTTATACTGTTGTGTACATTGGATAGATTATAAATACAATACAAATTGGGCAGATTCTTTTTAACCCTTACTGAAAATAAGAGGAATACCTCAGAATTTCAAAGTACACAGAGTGCATGATGTCAGGAAATAGATTTTTGGTACAATTAGTTTTGTGTAGGAAAGCAACTTTACACACATGTAAATATTTTAATCTCCTGGAGAAAAGTAGACAATTTTCACTATTTTCTTGTTTTTCAGTCTTCATATGTTTGATACAAGTATACATTATATAATCAGGTCAGATAGCTGTGTCTCCAAATCACTATCACTTCTTTAGGCTACAGTCTTTCAAAAATCTTTTTTCTACTTTTTTTTAGATAGAGTATACACATTCGTTATTCATAATTACTGTGGGATAGCACATTATAACTTATTCTTTTATAACTACTATTCAGTACCATTAATCAAGCCTTCTCCATCATAATTCCACTTTCTCGCCTCTAAAATTCCATGAGATAAACTTTTCTAGCTTCCACATGTACAAAGCTACATCACATGGTGCATATCATTTTGTTTCTGGCTTATTTCACTTAATATAATGATTTCTAAGCCAGGCATGGTGGTGCACTCCTGTAATCCCAGCACTTGGGAGGCTGAGGCAGGTGGATCATTGCAAGTTCGAGACCAGCCTGGGCTACAAAGTGAGCTCAAGGTCAGCCTGAACTGCATAGAAAGACCCTGTCTCAAAAAGACAAAATAATAATAATAATAATAATAATAATAATGATTTCTAGTTCCATGTACATGGTCATAAGTGAGAAGATCTTATCCTTTGTGAATGAATACCATATTAATGTGTATGTGGCCACATTTTCTTCTCCAGTCATCATCTGATGGATAATTTGGTTTTTTCCCATTTCCTGATTATCATAAATACTATTGCATCATATGAACATGGGAGTACGGATGCCTCTTCCATATACAGCTTTCATTTCCATTTAGATATGTTTCCAAGAGAAGATCTACAGGATCTCATGGTAATTCTATTTTCCATTTTTCTAGAAGCTAACCTACTGCTCTATAAATGGTCCTACCACCACCAAAATGCCATGATTCCCTTTTCTCCACATCCTCCACAGCCTTCTTGATAAATCTGTCTTTCATTCAGTTCCTTATAATGACCACTTTTTCATAGCCCATCTAAAACATTGTAAAATTATTAAGCCAATAAATTGTTACAAGGTATAACAGAAAACAGAAAATCTTACAGACAGGGATACTCAGTTACCATAGTCATGTGCAATTTTAGTCTTTATTTATTTATATATTTTTTTGGTCAACATACTTTTTTCCCAATTTTCTCCTTTTTTTGTCTACTTACTTTTTCTGGATTTAGTAAATATCTTTGATAAAAACAAACAAACAAAAAGTCTTTCTTCCTGGACCAAGGTGGTATATCACTTTGCCTTAAGTTAATCTGCCGTCTGCTTGTGCTTTCTAGTCTTGGGGATTGAACCTAGGTCCTCATGCTTTCTAGGCAAGCACTCTACCACTGACCCATATCCACAGCTAGGATGCAATCTTATATGCTTTCTACTTATGAGAAATGTGCATTGTAACTGACAATGATAACAATGTATTTTGATTCTAGAGATATACTGGAATTAAGGACCATGGATAACAGCAAACACAGGGTGACCAGAATTTTCCAGGAAATATCAGACTATTCATTCACACAGCCTTTGGCAATAGATTCTATATTCAGAATGTGTTGAATTTATTATAACACTCATTATGTTTGGGAATTACTGTTCATACTTATTTCTTTTCCTTATTAAATGTTAGCATGAGAAGCATCTGATTTATCACTAAACCCCAAAACTAAAAGTTCTTCATGTATATTACATGTCAAAAAATACTTGGTGTATAAATTAATTAATAACAACTTGAGCAGTTACATAATTTTAAGCTTATTAATCGCATTAGAATCTCTCATCATGTTTCCAGGTACATAGTATATATTTAGTGACTATTTGGTTTGTGTATTTGGTTAATTTAAAATTATACTAGAGTTTATATTCAAATATAATTATAAGAATTGTAATTTCAAAAACAGCCTTTGCATAAAGAAGCTAATGAAATCCTATAAATGGTAAAATATTTTATGATCAAGTCTAAATTTGCATAATTTTGGAAAGCTGCCCTTGTCTGAAAAGTTCCGGATGTTTGTGAATATTATTGCTCTGCTTTCCAATCTCTTTCTGGCAGCAGATATGAGACAAATAGGTTTAATTAGGAAATATAGTCATTTCTATTTTTTTACTTTTGTTCTCCCATGACACAGAAAGTAGCTATTCACCATCTGTTTTACTCAATTCTTCCCTGGATTGTAGAATTCAACATTTTATATGACTGATTGAAAAATTTAAAAATATTTAATTTGCTGCTGAAAATCCTGTAACCCACTCATTTTTGCCTACTATATACAAAATTGCTTAGTTAAATCTCCTATCACACCTAAAGTGGAAAAAAAGCAATTTATTTTATGGCTGATATAAAAAATTTTATATAATATTTAGCAGTAAAGTCTTGGACTAGATACAATGCCAAAATATTGATTTGAGAGAGACTATACAGCAAAACTATGCCAATTTCTCACCTTAAGTTTTTTGTACCTTAATGTTAGTAAAGCAAAATCTTTACCTCAAAGGAAAATACTATCCAAGGGAACCCAGGGATTTCATCAAAAATGGAACCTACTGGGCAATACAAGTATCTTAATACAAAATATTACTTTTATCTTAACTTCTTTAAAATATAAAGGGTTATTGTAAAAACTGTACCATGGCAGTATAGGTCTTCTTTGTTATATTTCAAACCTATCATATAAGCCAAAGGAAGATAAAATTACTTTGTCAAACTGCTAGCTTGTTTGTAAAGTAAAAAAAAAAATCTAGAAAAATATTAGGCAAAGCTACAAGAATTACTTTCATCTCTAGAACAAGACATGAAACAATGGAAAAAGGTAAATTACATATAAATGAACAAATTAAAATTGAGTGTAAAAATACATTCAAGTTTTTAAAAAGACACAAAGGAAGAAACAAAAAACAGAGGACAAAGAAACATCAGACATAAAACAGTAGAATTAAATATAATGTTTCAATAATTACACTTAATATTAATGGTCCAGAAAGAAAGATATTGTGAGAATGGAAGAGAATAAACTATGAAAGATACATGTTATATATAAACAGTTTGACAGGTTATAAGAAAAAGAGAAGAAAGACGTATTGCACAATCATAGGCTGCAGTAACTATATAAATACTTCCATCATCAAAAATATTACTAGAAGGAAAGAGCAATACATAAGGATAAATGAAAAGAGTGAATTTATAAAGAGCCTTAATGCTCATCAATGTGCCTCCAATAATAAAAGGCTGCTTCAAAATATGTGAAGCAAAGTTTAATAACATTAAAGAAAGAAGCTAACAACAAAACAATCACGGTTGAGAATTTCATTGTCACGATCTCAGTAACTGATAGAAAAGCTCGAGGAGAATCACTGGATGTAAATAGACTGAACATCTAAATGATGCTGTCAACCAACCACCCCTGCTTAACGCATGCCCCCAAAATAGAGTATTTGCTCATTTTCTAGCATTGTGGTGTGTTTACATAGATAGACCACGCAATAGCCCATAAAAAAGAGACACGACATTAAACAAGACTGAAATCATGAGATACAGTACTTGGAATAAAACATCGAAAAAGTTTAGGAAATTCAAATTTTGCAAATTATTTGGAAAGATAAGATTCAAAATCATACTTATATTTGGAAATTTAAATACTAAGAAATCAAAAAACATACTCCTAAATAATCTATTGTTCTAAGGAAGATTAAGCTACAAACTGAAAGAGAAGGCATGTACAGCACACTGGAAATTGCTGAATTCAGCTGAAACTGACTATTGGAATAGTGACCATGTTATGTGTTTATTCAAGAACAGAAAATTTAAAATAAAAGACCCTTTGAAGGCTGAGGAGATGGAAGGGGGGTTAGGTGGTGAAAAAGGAATTAGAATGTGTTGTGTACAGGTACCAACATCCCATGAGGAGTGTCATCTTTATGTACTGCAATGATGTGCCAGTAAGATAAAAATTTAACTAGAAAATGATGTAAATAAATTTAAAAATGATGAGCAAAACTAAACCTAAATCAAGAACTAATGGTATAAGCTCAATGAGCAGGGATGAATTAGAAAATAAACAATAGAGAAATTTGTAAAATAAGTATCAACTTTTTGAAAACATTTTTAATATCAGTCTTTAAAAATCCAGCTAGACTAATCAAGAGAGAGAATCACAAATATTAGATAGAAAAATACTTACCGATCAATAACTGGGAAAGATCAAATTCCAAATTCTGGATTATGTCATCTCCATGGAAATAGCTAAGTCATTACCAAATTGCCCTTGATTTGTTCCTGTTTTAGTCAGATGCTCTACCAAGAGACTCACATTAAATTTAGAGCTACCTGTTAGTTTCACGGGAGTGATCCCATGGCTTGATGAATTTACCCAATGTGGAATTAATCACCTGCAAGATACAATGAGACTTCTGAACTCCCTGGTTTAACTTCGATTCTGTTCATTATGTGCACACACACCAGCAGTGGGGAAAGCTGGTGTATCTCAGAGATAAAGGAACTACAACAGTGGGTCAGGGATATAGCTCAGTAGCATGATGTCTGCTTGGCAAGTGCTAGGGCATGAATTTGATTCTTGGTACCAAAAGAATAAAAAAAGAGGAATTACAACATTACACAACAATAGCATCCAGGCAGCATGGCCATTCCTTCTTTTGGCGCCCCACCTGATACTGTTAACTTATTCTATCTTTTTCTATTGCTCATCTTGTGTCACAAACAAATTAAATAAGTATGTACCATTAGATCTTGACCTGAACGCTTCCGTTCTAGGAAATCTAGCTTGCTTACATGCCTAGGAGGTTATTGAGATAAATTTCTCTACTATACCCCCCACACCACCATATCTTCTATCATATTTTCTATCTTTCCAATGCCACCAAATTTTATGTAAAAATCTTCTTTTAAAGCATTTCAAAAGTTTATATTCTGAGGTCAAGGCTTGGTTTTAGTATTCCTTCATACCTCGCTGGCATCCTTCAGTGAGTCAAGTCAACTTTTATTTCCAATAGCCCTTAAATCTTGAGGATTTTTTGGAAAAAATTCTTTCTACTAAAGTTCTCTGAGTTCTGTGAGGTAGGAATTGTGCTTGTTTCCCTAGCATTGTAATTCCAACCCCCGTGAGAGTGCTAGCAGTAGCTGATACTGTCTAATTTTTCCTTGCTAAGTAATTGGTGTCTAGCAGATCCTTCACACAGTAGGAATACACATGCTTTCAGAATTAAGTGGTTAGAAACTCATCTCTAAGAGAACACTAGAGTACAATGCCATTTTATCTTTTTCCGAAAAGAAACTGTCTCTGTGGTAGGACAGGTTGATAATAGTAATAGACGTTGAAGTACAGGTTATCTTTTGTTAAGAAAACGGTCATCACATGCTGGGAAAACTTGACATGCAAACGAATGTACGACATTCTTTGAAAGTTCAACTATAATCTATTCTGAATGTTAACCCAGACTGCTGAGAAATTTTTAAAATCTTCCCTTTTTTACTTACATTGTCAAAAGAAACTCTAAAATTAGCTAACAATCCATGTTCTTTTATTTAATTTTCCCCCTAATGTGACCAATATTCAAGTAACTTATGTTATTTTTGTACTCCAAGTGGCAGAGTACAAAATTAGCTCTGTGGTATCTTTTGAAGCAAAAGCAATTTTTCCCTACATGTAAATCCCTAGAGAGTAACACATTTATACAGTGCAATCCTTGTGCCACAATAGCAGTTTTCAAACTAAGATTCAATTTGAAAAAAATTTAGACATTTTCATAATCTAAAAATTAAATAGCAATAATCGTGGAAGTTTCCTTCTCATTAAAAATGTGTTTTTATTCCTGAAATGTATGGTTTTATCATGAAGCATACGATTTTGGATTTTAATGTTAACATAATATGTTAATTATTATAATGTGTGCTTCTTGATGAATATTTCACTTCACAAAGTAAAATTACTATGAAATTTCAGGTTCTTCCATAAATTGGCCCAGATGCCCTGAAGGCTCATTTTGTCCATTAAATGAGGGTTTCACCTATATAATTCATGGATTTTCATGTTTTTAATTTCAGATACTTTGTGCATTGTCCTTTTACCTAACAAATAAACATTTGAATGCGTATGAAGTGCCTCCCTTTTCCAGTGATCCTATCTAATCAAAAATCTTCAGCCAGATGTGGCAGGGTACATCTGTATTCCCAGGAAGTGAGAGACTGAGGCAAGAGGAGAATCGCAGGTTCGAGACCAGCCTGGGCTACAAAGCAAGTTGAAGACCAGCCTGAACTGCATAGTGAAAGCCTGTCTCAAAAAAAAAAAAAAAAATTCAGTTACCCAACTTTCTACTCAGTGAAATCTTCATGTTTCCAGGTGACTGATACAATTTTAATTTTAAAATAATAAAAAAAAAACCAAGTTCCAGGAAACCAAACTGGAGCTCACTCCTAACCTCCTCTGTACCACCACTATTGGAATAATATTCTTGATTCTCAAGTCTTATCATTCTATTCTTTACTCAGAATTATTATATTGCTCAACCTCTTTATATTAAAGTTTTTAATATCATGGAAATTTAAAAATCATTCCTAAAACTTTTACATGACTTTTACCTTAGTTTTTACCTTACACCTTTAAAATTCTGTCCTTTATACAAAGACACATAATTTTTTCCTAGGAAATTTTCTAGAAATCCATAACATGACTCCCCTGTGCTATCTGTATGAATAACTTTCTGAACATACTTAAATGTTTGATGTTTAATGTACGATTAATCATCAGATTCAAGGCATCCTCCTTACTGGGTTCTGATCACACCAGAAAAAGGAACACTGTCTTTGAGGGCCATAAAGGTTATCCTGTGCTTCCTTTAGATTCTTGACCACTTTTTTTGGAATAGTTCACTATTGCTCTTCTACTCACCTCTGCTAGACTATGAATTCCTGGGGCCAGAGCCTTATCATTCAAATAAACCTTCCTCATAGAATCAAATACTTTCGTAAGTAGCAGAGCATCTGCAAGCATTCTAATATTTATGTGCTGAGTAAATAATGTAACAACTACATAAAAAATGAAGTATCAAGAGTTCTACAAATGCATTAACCATCAGAGAATGTATAACCCTGTAGTTATACATTCTGTAAAATATTGTTCGTCTTTAAGTTCTTGAAGAAATTTAGTAGGTTCATTATTTGTGAATCTATGTCTAGTCCCCATAATTAGAAAATAACTCAATTACATATGAGATACACACAGAAACTAACCATCGGAAAAAAACAAACAAAAAAGCACAAACATTAAGGTTTTTAACTTTGTCCTTCAGTACTTGAAGATGACACCACATTTTATAAATTCCATGTGTTTTTTACAGTCTCTCTGTCTCTGTCTCTCTGTCTCTCTGTCTTTCTGTCTCTCTCTCTCTGTCTTTCTCCATATATATATATATATATATATATATATATGAATTTATACATACATATGTATATATGCAACCTTATTTTTCTGTATTTTTCCTTTTGCTTATTTTAGCATAAACACTTCACAACTCAGTCTATATTTCCACTGAAATGTAACCCAACATATTTCAATGTACATATTATCCTTATTATTTATCAAGTTCCTTAATAATTTGCTACAGTCTACCTGTACATGATTTGTCCAATCACTAATGGACCTTGAGTATTTTTTCTCCATTCTGCTATTAAAGAAGCTCACTAGAATGAATAGTTCTATACATAAGTTTTTTCACATTTCTACAACACACTGGAAGACTTGTTTTTAAAGAGGAATTACTGTATCAATTTAACATTCATTTTTATAAATGTAATTGGATTATCTTACATAGATACTCTATTAGTTTCTATTGTGGAATACTAAAATATTACCAATTTACAGGATGAAAACAATGTACATTTTTTTCACCATTTCTATGGGATAGAAGTCCAAGAATAGAATATCTGATTGGCTACAAGCCTGCAACTAAGGTATTTCAATGTAGCTTTATTTTGTATTTCTCTTACAGTAGATGACTTTTAGAGCATTTTCACAAACCTAAAGGAAGTAATTGTTTCACTTTTTGTGTACTGTCTGCTCATGGATGCCTATTTTATCATGTATTTATTGTGTTCTGGATTCAAAGGTCACATGCTCAGTAGCATTTTCCCTGCTCAACTTCTCTAGAATTTCAACTCTAATCATGGCACTCTAACTCTCATGTTCTTCTCCCATAGTAGTTTCATGCTCTCGTACACTCTTAACTCAACTTAGACTCTGGCACTCAGGTGCAATTTAAGATCCATGCCACGGAGGTTTTCTCTGCCCCAGTGCTCCCCAAGCCTCTGGGATTCAGCACTGTCTGGTCTGCAGAGCAGATGCACAATCACAGGCGCTTTAATGAATGAAGCAACGCGCACAGTTTAACTGAAAGGTAGAATGTGTGCCTCTAAGAATAATGTAGGATGAAAAAGATGCTCCGAGAAGCCCAAGAAAATCCTGGAGCATTTCCTAGATAGAAGAATCATATCAATAAACCGAGAACTTAAAAACCATTAAACAGTAGAATGTGAGCTAAAGGAAACTGTTTGCAGAGAAAAAATATAATTAATTTACATTTAAAAATCCATAAAATCAGAGACTAACAGCAACAAACCAAAATATTGCAGTTTGAAAGGACCTTGAGCTGGTATGACATAAAAATTATTTTGGATTAATTTGACAGGCCTCCAAAGGGTTGCCAGCCACGGGGGATTTCTGCCTTCAACTAACAGATATTTAGAATTTGCAATATTACACACAAGAACCTAAATCCTTCATAGGAAAAATAGACCAACATTTGCTTTTGATTCTTTTCTCCTTTTTATATTGTCTTATTGTTTTAAAGAAACATTATGTGAAATATCCATTGTGACCTATTCATCTATACAACATGAATGAAAGATTTTTATTATGTAGTTTAAAAAATGTTGCTCCTGATTTATTTTCATTTGATTCTTCAGTTGAGGAACTTTAGTAAAGAATTTTCTGAAAGATTCTTATTGTCAGATTTCCTTCTACTAAGTAGACATTTTGAGAGATATTTAACCCTAATAGTATTTCATGATTTTTAACATAGGTCTAAGCATTGAATAAATCAGCATGTAAATGAAAAACAGTAAGTTTAAATAAATAAAAGTAGAATATGATGAAAATCTTAGCAATAAATGAAGACACTTAAAATAGTCAATACTTCAATTCCATGAGTAACTGGTAGAATAAAATCCTTGAACGTGATACTTAATTGAAAAAGTCACCATCAGACTAAGCTAAAGCTTTGCTTACCCATTCTATGTGATTATTTTTAGTGGTAGAACGAAGGAAAAATTAAATTTGCTTTGCATAGCAGATGAGGATTCTTACATCAAAATTCTAATTTTGCACAATGTAACTTTTTATAACAATTTCATTTCATCTTTGAATTCTAGTCTACTTGATAACAGAGAAATGATCTTTTCAGTTCCAGAAAAATTCTGCAAGTCCATTTTTCCCCCAAACTCATTTCAAGACTGAATGAAAGCCCTTGGATTGAAGATCAGAACCCAGTTGTGCTACATCCTCACATCTTTATTTCCTGAGCTCCTGCCCATATTTATCAGCCTGCTGACTGCAGTCACTGAGACCTGGACACCGATTCCGTCTTCCCTTTCTGTACATCACCAAGATCCATGGAAACTTTGGGAGCCTGCTGCCTCCTGGGTCAGAGCTACACTTCCTGCTGTCCAGGTGCAGGGTAAGTCCTAGGGCCTCCAGAAGAGGCGAGCAATCACCTCCTCACCACACCTTAAGCGAACCGGGAACACATGACCCACTGCTGTAAGATCCTTCCACAGTCAGACAGGGTTTCTTCTCCTATCACAACCATCAGAGTCTGGCTTGAAGACTGAGTCACTTTTCACAACTGGCATCTGCTATCACATCTATTGCTGCTTCATCAAATTTCCATCAGCCTTTTCACTTGTGCTCACTTGGAGCTGTAAACCAAGGTGCCCTCTTTGGTATAGTTTTGCAAAGCTAGCATTTGTGGTGGTGGCCTACAGGAAACACTTGAAATGCTCCATTTCTGTTTATCTGCTGTGTGAGATGTTTAATGTATATATTAGTATGAATTTATATACAAGAAATTTATAAATAAATGTATATCTATATTAGTGTCATTGTTCCAAGCATTAATAAAGTGGAGCAATTAAAAATGTCACTTGTGTTTCTGGCAGACACGTAAGTATTAAGCCCTACAGAGAAACATAAAGCTCAGTTTTCCAGAACTCAAAGCATCTCTGAAGCAATGGAAATCCTTTTAAATCCATTGCTTCCCTGTTAATTTTAATAGCTAATATTTTCACTCAAAGAAAATAATTTGACATTTTTGTTAGTTCTGTGTTTTACCAAACCATGTATTGGTCTTTGAATAAGCTGTTTTATTATTTTACTTTGGAAAAAATTTTCAGCAGCTCTGGTTACTATTAGACTTTTTAAATTTTATCTTCAACAGAAAAAAAGAAAAACCAATGAAAACAATTGTACAAATTTTCAAAACAAGATAATTGAAGCTTAACAATGGTTACTTTATTGTGTATTATTATCTTCAAAGTAGTTACTCATATCACAAGATATAGGCATGAAAATTAATCAAAAAATATAAGAACAACCCATTGTTTTTAATGAACTAACAGAAATCAATAATATAAGTATCTTAGTTATCTTTTTCCTTTTCCTTTCCTTCGTTTCTCTGTTCTCCCATCCCAGTTGCTCTTTCCTTTGAGCAGGGTCTTACTCTTTCACAATATCTATTGATCACTTTGGGTCTTATTTCCTCTTTCAGTTTTTCACACTGCAGGGAAATCTGTAAGGAAACACTTCAATGTTTATACATGTAAGCCTGATTTATTCCACTTGTGACTGTTGTCTCTCCTTGTGTCTATTTACCTATAAAAATCTTCAATTTATCTTTCTTTAGAGGTAAGTAATACTCCATTGTAAAAAACACCACATCTTTTTTATCCATTCCTCTGTTAGTGAGCATTTCAGTTGTTTCCAAGATTCAGCTCTCATACATCGTGCTATAAACACGACTGAACATATATTGCTGTGGCAAGATGTCTTTAATTATTCTGAGGAAACACCAAGAATAGGAATAGCTAGGTGGAATGGGACCTCTAATCCTAGTTTTTTGAGGAATCTTCACACTGATTTCCACAGTAGTTGTACCAGTCTACACTCCCACCAACAGTGGAGAACAGTTCCTTTTTCCCCACAGCCCCACCAGCATTTGTTATTGGTTGATTTCGTGATTTCTTCAGTGTTTTAACTTGCATCTCTAGAATGGCCAGTGATGTTGAGCATTTTTTCATATATTTATTTGCCATTTGTATTTCTTCCTTTGACAAGTGTGTATTCATCTCAGATGTCCATTTTTTTACTGGATCTTTAAATTTTTGAAGCCTGATATTTTTCAATTCTTTGTGTTCTAGATAGAAATCCTGTATCTGAGAGATAATTAGTTAAAATTTTGTCCCAAGCTATGGGTTGTCTTTTCACTCTGTTGGTGATTTATTTTGTTGTGTGAAAACTTTTTAATATGATTAGATTACAGTGGTTGATTCTTTGAAGTACTTCCCATGCAGTTGAGTTTTGTTTATGAACCCTCTGCCATTGCCTATGTCCTTGAGATTTCTACCTACTTTGTTTTCTAGTAGGTTTAGTGTTACTGCTTTAATAAAAAGGAAAGAAAAAACACATTCATGCAATGAGGAATGAAAAAGTTGAAGTCATTACAGATCCTATGGAAATACAGAAGATCATCAATGCCTGCTTCAAAAAGCTTTACTTGCATAGAATGGAAAACACTGAAAAAATGAACATATTTTTAGAAATGTGTAAATTACTAAGGCTGAATCAAGAATATATAAATAATCTAAATAATCCAATATCATTTAATGAAATTAAAAATGTAATTAAAAACTTATAAACAAAGAAATGTATGACTAGGTCCTGATAGACTCATGGTTGAATTTTACAAGAATTTTAGAGAAGATCTAATACCATTACTCCTCAAACTTTTTAATGAAGCTGAAAGGTAAGCAATACTCCCTAACTCATTCCTGGAGGCAAGTACTATCCTTATAACAAAACCAGAGAACGAGCCAAACAAAAAAGAGAACTACAGGCCAATCTCACTAGTGAACACAGATGCAAAAATCTTCAATAAGATACTGGAAAACAGAATGCAGAAAATCACCAAGAAAATTATACACCATGACCAAGTAGGATTCATCCCATGAATGCAGGGATTGTTCAACATATGCAAATCAATAAACAAAATACATGATATCAACAGAGCCAAAGACAAAAAATTCATGATGATCTCAATAGATGCAAAAAACGTTTTCAGTATGGTCTAAGACTCATTCATGATTTAAAAAAAATCTTACTGAAAATTGGAATCTGATTTTACCTCAATCTGTAAAAGCCATCTGTGACAAACCAGCAGCTAACATCATACTAAATGGATAAAAACTAAAAACTTCCACTCTCAAATCAAGAACAAGAAAGAATGCTCACTATTACTATTCCTATTCAATATAGTTCTGAAAATGCTCAATTAGACAAGAGAGAGAAATAAAAGAAATCATTATAGAACAGGAAAAAGTTAAATTATCACTACTCACAGATGACATGACACTCCACATAGAGAAGTCCCCCAAAACCCCTCCAATGTACTTCTAGATTTAATAAGCAAATTTAGTAGCATAGCTGGATAGAAAGACAACACTCAAAAATACAATTAATTTCTATATGTTAGTGAGGAAAGGAAGGTAATTCTCCTCTATAATTTTGGAAAATTTCATTGATAATAGGAAATCAAAAATAGTACAATAAACATTTATCTAGATTAATCTAATTATCAAAGCTGTATATGTCCTCTTTATCTCTCTGTCTCTCCATCTCTCTCTGTCTCTCTTTTTCTTTGTATTTGATACACAATTCTGAAAATTTAAATATATATTTCAGGAATAAATCCACTTCATCATTAAATATTTCAACACATGTCTAAAATAAGATCACTCTCTTAACCAAGTACCAATATTATGTTGAAGAAAATTAATAGCATACAACTTCCCCCAATTTTCCCAATTATTTCCTTGACAATTGCCATCTCTTGTCCCCAAATTTATTATTTTCTGCATACATTTTATTTTGAGTTACCATCTGCTCAATTCTGTAATAAATACAAATTTTTATCAAAATCACTACTTCCTTAGGAGTACTCAGATCAAATCAACAGACAAAATATCCATTGTAACTTGTAGTTGTTCTCAGAATGCATTCCACTGAAAATGCATCAATAGAATACTGTATTGGAATTTCTCAGCATCAGGTTTCAGCTTCTGGAATGTGTGTCAGTTTGACTGGAAGCGAGGAAGCCCAGGTGACTGGTAGACCTTAATTCTGGGTACATCATTACAAGTGTTCCCAGGAGAAATGAACATTTCAGTAGAATGAGTGAAAAACGACCTCCCCTTCTCAGTGTGGGTGAGCAGCACCTACCCCTTTGCAGGCATGAGAAGGAAAAGGCAGGGGAAACGTAAACTCTCTCTCTTTGTCTGAGCTTGGGCATCTGTCACCTGCTCTTGGACATCCAGGTTTAGAGTTCTGGTCCTTGTTTCTCAGACTGGGACTTACACTTTGGTCTTCAGGCTGTCTGAATTACACTGTGGGCTTACAGATGGCAGACAGACGACAGACTTCACTTACCTTGAGGGACAGAGTGTTTGTTGTGCCCTGAGAACCCTGTCTGCCATGCCTCTTCATCCTGGTCTCTCTGACTGAGCTAAGGGGTGACTAAGAAAGCCTGAGCTTCCTCCTGCAGTGAGGAATTCTGGGTAGGTTTCTTCCTGCTCTAGGCACAGGCTCCCTTTTCTGAAAACATTCATTTTTTTTTTTTTAAAGAAAAACTTCTCATTGTAATCTTTTCTCTTCATCTTTGAAATGTAAGTCACTTTAGAAGATTCCTATCAGTTTTGCAGCCCAGGAGTGTCTTTCCTATAGCCTGGGAGCCATGACTTTCAAATGTGACCATCACAGAACACAGTACCCCTCTCCCCATCACTGAAGAGGGTAGGAGCCCAGCACCAGCGGGTGCCTTGCCTTAAGCTGTAGAAATACTCTCCACCTTGAAGCTGAAGAAAATCGAATTTTCTTACAAGAAAGACCAATTTACAAGCACAGACGGCCTCAGAGTTTCCCAAATCCCAGATCTTAAAAACCTTCCAGGCCTGGGCTTTGGTGGAGTTGATCTAAGCACTCTTCCTCATTGCTGGCAGTGGAATGCAAATACAATCTGCTCATCTTGCCTGTGTGACATTTTTTAAAAGAGTGATAGGATTTTGTCATTTCTGCTAATGTTATTTTATTTTTAGGAGATTTTGAATATGAATACAATTCAAAAGTTAGAACCTTAATACATGGGGTTCTCAGAGAAGCCCTATTCCTTTTCCTACCTGATAATCTATGATTCCCCAGCCCATTTTAGAGTAGTTTTAACTTGTGTTTTGCTTGCTGTAACTAGAGGTGACCATATTATTTTAGCAAGACATTTGTATAATGTATAATTGTCTATTTGGTTTTTGTTATCATTCCCAATTTTTTACATGTTTTCGGATATTAGACGATTTGCCATTTTTTGCAAAGGCTAACATTTGGCTTAAATTCTAATAAGAATCTTAGGATAAAAAAATTTAGAATAAAAATGCTTCTTCTCCTTAGATATGAGGCCACAGATAATTTTAGACCTGATTGAGCCAATATAAAATACATTTACATTTGTGAAATGATTTCCACTAATTCATCATGTACTGCCTCTCATGCATTTATTTGCTTATATTTTATTTAACTTTTTTACATTCATGTTCATATATAAAACCAGCATACAATTTTCTTTTCATGTTATAGTCATCAGACATATCAAAGTTTGACATAAATTTAATACTGAAAAAGCAACTTTTGCTGGGAATATAGCTCAGTGGCCTAGCAAGCTAGAGGTCTTGGGTTCGAATAAAAAAAAAAAAAGCAACTTTGAATGTCTCTCTACACCTTTTATAATAAGAAGAAATTTACATAAATGTATTGATATAGTCTGGATCTTGAGGGGTGCAGAATTCCCAATGTCTCAGGTTTCTATTGGAATCTTTTATTAAATATTTATTTCTAATTTTTTGCTGTTGTTTAGTGAAAATTTTGCAAGAAATAAAGAGAAAAAGAAAGCCCTGCAGCAAGGACTGGCTTTATTTAACTGACAGGAGAGGAGCCTTTGGTTCCAAAGTGCCCAAGGCAGCTAGCTCTTAGAAAGCACAGGTTTATAAAGAGCGTGTAGAAGCAGAGGGCCTGCTATTCTCCAAACAGTATCAGAGACTGTGGTCCCGGGCCACCTAGTGCAGTGATGGCGAATCTTTTAGAGGCCAAGTGCCCAAACTGAAACTCAAAACCCACCTAATTATCACCAAATGCCAACGCTGCAATTACGCCTGAATGCTCAACCACTGGGGCAACAGAGAGGGTCTGTGCACGCAGTGGGCACGCGTGCCCTGGGTTCGCCACGAGTGGACCAATGTCTGCCCAAGATTTTTCACTCAAGAGGCTGAATGTCTCTTCAGCACAAATGTTTTGCACACTGAGCACATTGACCAGGCTTCAGAATCACGGGGTGCGGAGGGGTGTGGGAAAGGCTGGCAGCTCGCGGGGAAATGTCCGCAGGATTTTCCCTTCAAGCTGCTTTCCTCTTCCCTTTGCCTCACTTCTGGTAAAATTTCTTATCTCTAAATGGTTATTTCCTCCTCTTCATTGTCTTGTGTTGTTAATTTGTTTTCTGATTTTCGTTAAATAAAGTCTAGCTTCTATTTTGTTCATATTATTAAAAATACACATTTTGATTTAATCATTAATTCTCTATTAACTAAATGTTTTTATTATTTTTTGTTGTATCCTCTTTGATTTTGCATTTCTAAGTAGTTTTTCCAATTTGAAACTGGTTTATGCAACTTTCATATCCTTGCTTTTATTGAAATACATATTGCTAGTTATGAATGTTTGTTTTTATAGGTTGAAATAAATCATATAATTTGAGCATGTAAAATTCTAATTTTAAAAGTCTGTGGCTATTAATATGTATATTCCTATTCTCCAAAAATGTATTAGTGTGCTTTAAGTTTTCAAATGGAAGGAAATTTTGTTTTTGTTATTGACTTGTAATACTATTTCACCTTGCTCTGAGAGTTTCATTTTTTCCACTAATGTATTTATTGATTCTTTCTGTGTGAAATATTATAGATTAATTTTAAATAGATATTTTTTATTTGAGAACATACATTCTGTACTTTGGGAAATAAAATATAAATATATACACAAGATGTATATTTGACATTTAAGATAAAATTTGATATTATATATTTTTCCTGTAGAGATATTTTTTATCTTCTTGTTTTGTGTGTTTAGTTTTATTGGGTCACATACATTTTGAGCGCTCTGATTTTGCCTTTGATTTTTTATTTTTCAGTGTTTCAATAAATATTATAAATGAGATATTCTGTCACATTTTAAAATGCTTACATAAGGTTTTTAATTTGACTTCAGAAATGTAATAAAGTTTTGTTTTGTTTTGTTTTTGAAAGTAGTGAAATACAGCAGAATAAGACAGAACAAAGCCAATTGAGACAGTGCAGTTAAATTGGTACAGAATTGCACAACAGGTGACCGGGATAACGGTAATAGGCACCATAGTGTATCTCATTACCTTCACAATAGTTGTTCTTTCAATCAGGTATAGCAAAATCAAACCAAATAAAGAACATTATAGAACTTATCAAAACAGAATATTGAATAGAGCAATGCAATTAATCAGAACAAAGCAAAACACTGATAACAGTATTTGCCTTCAAAGAGTTGGTAGAAGCAAATACCCCCTATTTGCTATACTGCATATGGTCAACCTCCCAAGAGATGCTCAGACCTCTGGCTCCCATTTGCTAACAGGGGTGGGAGGGTGGGGGGTTGACATGTTTGATTCTCAACCAGCGTGCCTCTAGTCTCAGGGCTGCTTACCAGGGAGGCAAGCAGGTTGCCTGGTTTCCCAGCACCCTAAGTTCCAACATGGCATGGATCTCGGTAGACGCTGGCTGGTTCTCCCCGTGGAGCAGCTGCCGCTTGCCCAAACAACAGCTGCTTACCAGGGAGGCGGGCTGGTTGCTTGGTTTCACAGTGCCATAAGTTTCAACATGGCACAGATCTCAGGAGACGCTGGGTGGTTCTCCCCCTGGAGTGGCCACCACCTGCCCAGAGTTTTTATTTTTGTGGTTGATATTTGTGGAAATTTTAATCATTGAATATATTTCAATTCTCACATCCTATTTTCTTCTTATTGCAGTATCTATTCTTTTCCGTTCATTTTGAATACTTTATATTCCGGGACTGAATTTCCTATCTAGAAGAGCTGAAAGTTTGGGAGCGTGTACTTACCATCTACATGTCTACTGACATTCACATTATTCATTGGTCTTTGGTTTGAAATTATTGAAAAACTTTAGGTGATAGAAATAAAATTCATACTGTACAATATATTCCCAATTACCAATTTATTTAACTGTAAGAGATCCAAGAAACAAAAGAGAGCACACTTCCAAAAGAATTTGCTCCGGAAGCTCTGGCGGTGCATCAGGTATGAGTTCTAAACTAAACTTGCACGACTACCACAAGGAATTTTTATGTCTGTGAAGACACTCTTGAACTGTATCTTACTTTTTTTAGTCACTTCATATGCCTACCAACCTGCCATCAAGTTTCATAGTAGTTAAAACACCTATGTACAGTGGGTACCTTTTGATAAACTCAGTTATCTTAACTGAATATACTTGGCAGGCGGTATTACAAATGAGTAAACTGAGTCATGTACACGGTCTACCCTAAACTTGGTACAAGGTTTGAGAGCCTCTCTATTTTCTGGAAAAACCTACATCTTTGTGATCTAATAAAATATTTGGAAGTTTTGTAGGAGAAAAGTAACTGAGATTGTAATGCCATTGAACAGAAATTTCAAGATACTATCCTGCAACAGTTAGTTATTTGCCTCCATGTTATATCAAGTATTAAAATTATCCAAAGAAATCTCATTGTTACAGAAATTATTTTAAACAAAACCTTATTCACAAATATAAGTAGGCACAAATCTACCATACTGTGATAACTTGAGGCAAGTAATGCCTTTTATAATAACTCCTATAATATTTTCATTAGTAGTATTTTTCTTTACTTTTATTAATATATATCTGCAATGGATAATGATTACACCCACTGTTAGGAATTTGTACATGTACATAACATGTTTCAATCTCCTTCTCACCCCTTTACCTTCCATTTATTTTTCTAGCATCAAATTTATGAATTTGTCTTTTAAACCTTGTAAAGTTAACTATCATGTATACAGATTGAAAATCAAACTACTAGGCCAAAAAACATGTAAAACATGTTAGTTGTACTACATTAATGTATACTCTTTCTACACTATTACACTTTAAATTTACATTTTTCCACATAATATTAGTCACATTTTCTCTTAATATCTGTCTGGGGTCCAAGAGAGTATTAAAATGCTTCACAAAGCACCAGAAAATCTAGAAAAACCAACTCCTCAGCTTAAAAGGAAGAATCTCTTGAAGGTAGAAACTTTCTTAAGCCTGATATGAAATCTTGGTTTCCCAAACAGATAAGTAGAGTACAGAAGTTACTCAAGAATTATTTCTGGAATGTTAAAGAAATAGTTTAATGTGATATCTGAAAGTAAAATATGTTGATTTTTTAAAAAAATATTCTATTGAAAAGTCTCTTGATATTCCCTGTAACTGTGTAACTGTCTGCTGTCTTTCTATCTGTTCGCAAGTCTATCTATCTATCTATCTATCTATCTATCTATCTATCTATCTGTCTATCTATCTACCTATACATCTATCTGTGGTGGATTAACTAATGGGTTAACTTGTAATGCCCAGCTGCAGTGAATCAGCATGGTGCTGGGTGCGGAAGGTCCACCTCGGGATCGTTGCCAGCAGCATGAAAGGAGAACTGGAGCAGAAGATGGTTCTGTTGGTTCTCCTGGAGAAACCTGTTGCACTAGTTTTTATGATATGAACTCAGCTGTTCTCATCATCAGAGGGGCTCAGGTCCTTGCTATTGCTGAGGACGACTGTGATTCTCTCTGGGGACCCCTGGTCCTTACCTTGAGGGTCATTTCCTGGCTCCAGTGCAGATCTCTCAGCCTGCTGGCACAGATCCTTCATCCTGCTGGCGCAGACTTTATAGCTTGCACCACTGAGCTTTGGGCCTTCTCAGTGCAGATCATTGATACAGGCTTATGTGAGATACTGTTCTGGATTCTAGGCCTCCATCAGGACTCGTGGAGGAAAATTGCTATGGGCTCTAGGTCTTCAGCTGGACTCATACAGGACATTGTCATGGGATCCAGGCCCTCTGCTGGATTCTTTGAATCTCTAGTTTGGGGACAGATCTCCAGCACTCTTTTGCATTTCACTCTTTGGGTGAGCATTATAAAATAATCCAGTAAGTTTTGCATCTTGTGTTGCATCTTTTCCCTTGAAAACCCTGATTACACCTCTATCTATCTATCTATCTATCTATCTATCTATCTATCTATCTATCTATCTTATCTATCTATCTACCATTTGTCTATGTAATATGGAAGTTGACTCAGTAGACATTTTTGCTTTGAAATATTATTTACCATAGTATGAAGAGAGTTTAACAACAGAGCTTCATGATTCATTAGGGGAAACTGAAAAGAATTTTAACTACGATATCAGTAAATCAGCTAAACTGTGAATTAGGTCATCTCACTTTGCAAAGTACAAGTAAATAAGAAATCAACAAGACAGAAAATATAGATGTTAACTAAAACTATAAAATACTTCTGTTAGCTAAAAGATATGCAATGGATAAAAGAGTGTAACTTACTTTATGAAAGAACTGAGTGAAATATTAGAGAAAAAACCTAAAATATAATCTAATGGAGCATTCATGAGGGCACTGCTGATTTGGAATCAAAATCCTTCCAACTGAAAAATATACTAAAAATAAAGTGAAACCCTCTAATCTTGTTTGGAGAAAGGTACCTGGCTTCAACTGGTTGCTGAAAATGCCACGGGAATAAGGCATTTCTTATGATATTGTCCCCAGAGGGCAAAAAAGAATAACATGATCAAACACGCCATATACTGTGATCTTTGTTATGGCTTTGGATGGCTTACACTTGGTGACACAAATCAGTTAGATATTTCAAAAGCCAAGAAAACTGATAGTTCCTGAGAAAGAATATCTCAGCCAAGAAATTCATTCTTTTTTCACAACAAGTCAAAAGCACTCTTATACACAGGATCTCAATTTTGTAATGCCCTTTGTGAATTGTCGAGCTTAAGAAGATGACTTCTGTTATATTAAATGAGTTTCACATGCAGAAGGGAGCTGTGGAGCTCTTCTGCTAAGCTGCTGTTGGAAAAATGTATGACTTATAAGATGTGAAATTTAATAATGAACCAAATTTTCTGTTATAGCATTTAATGTTGATAATTATCAAGTATTATTTGGAGGTAGGAAGATTGCTGCAAGTTTGAGACCAACCTGGGCTGTACATAATGAGTTCAAAGTTAGATTGAGCTACATAGCAAGACCCTGTCTCAAAAAAGATTATCAAGTATTGAAAATTGGTTTTTCATCTCTAGATACATACAGTGTATTACTTCAATAAGTAAGTTACCAAGAAATCTGAAAGGAAGTAAAATTCACAGTACATATCAGATTTGATTTCCAGTACTTTGTCATTTATCCTTTCTTAAAGTGTCTTTTTCAACAGGAGACTATCTAGTCATGTAAAGTTACTTTTAAAAACCAAAGTAACATCTGTCTATCATCTATCACCTACCTATCTATCTATATTTACCTCTATATCCATGTTAGTAAACTCTGTTGCGGTGACGCCATGCCTAAAATAAATAATTAAAAGAAGAAATACTTCTTTTATGAGTCTTTTGGAGGTTTAGTCAATGGCCAGCTGGCTCCGTTGGGTTTGCAATAAGGCAAAGTGTGATGGTAGAGGTGTGCAGCAGAGGAAGGTTGTTCATCTCATGGTGACCAGGAGCAGGAAAGGGAGGGACAGAGAGAGAGAGAGAGAGAGAGAGAGAGAGAGAGAGAGAGAGAGAGAGTACTGGTGACCCTTTTCTTCTGTTTCTGTTCCATCTGGTCCCTCAGTCTGTAAGATAGTGCCTCCCTCATGGCCTGAGCCCCCCAGTTTGCTGTTCCATGGATAATCATCTCTGAGATACTCTCACAGACACACCCCAATGTGAGTTTGACTCATTTCCTGGGTTTTTTTCAGTCTTCTCAACAATCAGAGTAATCATCCTACCATCCTTCCATCTATCTATCCATCTATTGATCTATCTTACTCAGATATCAGTTTACCTTTCCCCTTAAGAGGTACTTATACTAGTCTAGGGTATGAAGGGCAGCTTCTATGATAAACATTTCTAGGTTTTCCTTAACCCTGCTGTATCCTTCCCTGCTGTTTTTCCTAGCCGGAGATCTCTATGTTGGGGTTCTGTGTCCATCCCAAGGAATGTGGTCCTGTGAGTAGGAGCCCTACTGCCCCTACTGTCTCAGCAGAAGCACTGAGGTGAAGTCCCTCCCTAGGGTTGCTGATAATATCATCCAAATATCCTGGGTGCATTATGGTTTATGAGAAGGGAACTGATTGCTGAGTACTAAAAACAAATGTAAAGTTGTATGTTGAAATAAAAAGTTACATAGGGAGTGGTGCTCCAAGTGAGCAAAATGAGGTTGTTTAATGCAAGGATGAAGGGTCTCTATCCATAGTCACATATTCAGGGGGATTTTGCTCAGGAGACTAAAGAAATTTATTTGTTACTTTGCAGCTCTTTCATGTACTCATCTAGACAAGAGAAATCTTATACAAAACCCAGATCACAGAGGTAATGGGTTTATGTAAGAGCTCAGTTGTACTGGAATCGTACTGGGGCAAAATCTGAAATGCAGCCATCAGTAAATGAGAATGATTACTAATTATAATTGCAATGAGATTGTGTTTTCTTTCTTCGTTCTTCCCATTCTTTTTTATGAACAGCAAAAATCATAAAGTTATCCAACTTCTCTATATAAACTACTAGAATATAATCACAATTATTCATTGAATTATAGAATATATCCAAGATTAATTTTCTTTTATGATACAATCACCTACTCTCAACATCTATGTTAGGAAAGTAGTGTGTTGTACTTTCATTACTTTACTAAAAAGGTAATCAAGTTTTGAAGTTAAATGAATTGTCCAATGTTATAGCTGTTACATTCAACTCTGATTAGAGATGGTAACCTAATTTAATATACACATATGGAATTACCTATCTATGCCAGAGAAAAATATGTATATGACAGAGAAAAATTATAATATATCTATATCTCCAAGTCTTTAATATTGTAATTAAAATATTGGTTTGTCCTTCATGATACATAATGTTTCAGATTTTAATTTTTCTCTCTTTATATTATCTTGATGCCAATGAAATGACCATTTCGATCACTTCTATCCTAGGAAGACAGTAATTAATTACTACTCCAACTAATATGCAATATCAAGTCTATATGGTTATGCCAAAATTAGAGATCTTGGCATAGAGGTAGCTTCTCTTCTCTTTTTTATTTTCTTTCTTTACCTACCTGAATGTTGTGTACTACACTTAGGTAAATTTTAAAGTTAAGCCAAAAATGCATTCTTCAGCATATAACAGGCCGAAGTACATTTCACGGCCCATATTTACCAAATATCAGAGATGAGGCCCATTGTATTCTAATTGAGTTCCTTGAGATGTGAATAATACCTTTGTCTTTTTTATTATTGTCTTTTTGAGACAGGATCTCTCACAATGTAGTTCAGGCTGGCTTTGAGTTCACTCTGTAGCTGAGACGACTACTTGCAACAATCTCGACCTTGCAAGTTAGTCTTGAGCTTGCAATGATCCTCCTGCCTCAACCTCCTCAGTGCTGGGGTTACAGATGTATGCCACCACACCCAGATACCTTTGTCTTTTGAGAAAATTTTGTGAAATGTAGTTTCTGGGTGGATGAATCAACTTTTTCAAGGAAAAAGCATCACATGCTAAAACTACAAACGCTTTCTCAGTAGATTTTTAGAGTTCAGTAAGTTGATTGTTTTTGTGATTTGAATTCAAGCTAAAAAGGGGGGGGGAAAGTTAATACAAAACTATAGAATAAATACATAGATGCTGGATGAACAGGAAAAAGATTTCCTGAGGGAATTACTGGCAGCTATGTGGAGCATTTGGGAAGTTCAAACCTCATAGGAAAAAAAAAAAGCAACAACAACAACAAAAAGAGGAAAATCATGAGACTTGTAAAGAGAGTAGAAAATGAAAATGGACACCATGGTTTCAAACACATTCTGGAAAATATAAGCCCTGAAGCGTGAGATGTATCCTTCAGAGTTGTAAACATCACTGGGAATGCCTGGCACACAGGTGAAGTCAGAGAGGGCAGGTTGACAATGGGACCACAAGAATCACCGAGTGTCAGCAGGTGAATTCAGAACAATCTTGAGTAGGGCCACTGTCACTAGATTTTCCATTTCTCACAGTTTCTCATTCCATAAGTGCTGCTTGCAGAGAACTCAATTTCTGAATGAACTTTGCATAAAAACAGACTGATTCTCTCTTTCCCAGACAGACAGCCTGTTTCATCCCTTTGCTGAAATACCAGAACACAGAGAATCATGGTGAGAAGGTGAAGAAATGCATGAGGCACTAAAACCATGATTCACTTTAAAAACCAGACAGCAAAGTTCTCACTCACTAAATTTAAATGCCATATAATTTATGGCACCCATTATTTTTTTGATACATTAAGAGAAAATGACAAATGATCTTGCAGTATTTTCTTATAACTTGAATTTTAACTTTGTTCTTATCCTGAGACATTTTAAGAATTATTAGGCAAAGTATTTTTATTACTGTGCCTGTCACTCATAAACAAAAACTAAAATGGAAAAGAAATCGAGTATGAATTGTTCAGCCAAAGAAACAGAAGAGAGGGAAATGGAAATGTTTTCCCTATAATGAGTATTTCTGGTCACTAAAAATGGTATTTTTTTTTCTGCTCTATCTCTACCTGTAGTAACTAGCAGCTTCCCTTTAGCACCAATTTGTGGTGTAATTATACACAGCATATTTAAAAGGGAAACCATACACATCGAGTGGAGCTTTAATATAGCTGAAGAGACAGTACTATGGACAGATAAATCAAGTGTATGAGTGCATGAGCGATGAACTTCATAAAATAACTGCCACCTAGTGAGGAACATTGGTATGTACCCTCCACACAAGGGAATCTGGTGAACACATAGAGAAAACTGTGTTCCAACAGACCCTGTGTTCACATGCTCGTATCAAGCTATTCTTGTTTTTTTTATTCCTTCTTTCATGCAAAAAGTACGTTTCTCACTACCTACCCCAGAGGCTAAAATGATTCAGCATTACAAAGCAGTGCTGAATTTTCAGAACAGTGAAAACTCCCTTGCATATCTGGAGGGAAACAAAATGGCGCCGCTATTTTTGAAAAGGGTTTGAGAATTTCAAATACAATGAAACACTTTACTCTGTGGCCTAACAATTCCATCCCCAAACACAGAGTGCAGACAATACAAGGACCTGTGCGTGAGCGCTCCCAGCAGGACTATTATCAGCCAGACCTGAACACCCATCCAAAGGAGAATGGACGTTTAGCCAATCGAATACTAAATGATAGCGAGAATGAATTACAGCTTTATAGTATAATGTAAACAAAATATTATTGGATCAAAGAAATCAGACACAAGCAAGTAGAAAACACATTACTCAAAGAGCAGTTTAAGCAAGACAAATGATGAGACATGATGTCAAAATATCAAGAAAGCAGTTGCTATGTGGTGTGTGTGTGTGTGTATTATATAGAGTAGGAAGACCTTGAGTGACTCTTCTTTGACCTTGTGAATGTTCCATATGTTGACCTGGGTAGAAGTTAAATCACTGGTATACATTTGTGCACATGTATGAATGCACAAATCTGAGGGAAAAACTTCAGATTAGCATATTAATTAACATATTATTT
This sequence comes from Hydrochoerus hydrochaeris, assembly GCA_004027455.1. Lineage (NCBI taxonomy): Eukaryota > Metazoa > Chordata > Mammalia > Rodentia > Hydrochaeridae > Hydrochoerus > Hydrochoerus hydrochaeris. The sequence goes on along the minus strand of PVLA01004318.1, from coordinate 130,231 downwards.
ACTGCATGAATGTTAAGCCTCAACCCAGAATTATTAAAGATAATGTATTATAATTACTTGAAATGGTTTGTGACTCAGTTCAAGATACTTCATTTTGTTACACTTTCTAGATACATTCAAGTCATTTACTGTCAGAGCAACTATCCTTTTAGCTTGGTTCAGTACGTCACTTGCCATTTAGTGGATGAGTTAAGTTGGATTGCTTTTTTCCTTCTGCAAGTTGAGATCAACAAAATAGCTCTTATTTTGGAGGTCTTGTACAGGAAAATATATGTGAGCATAGAACTGGTTTGATACTTAGAACATTGGTTGAGGAAAACCAGAATTTTAAATAGGAATGCATAAAAAAATTCTAAAATGATGACTATTTATTTAGTTATTTTAAATTTTTATTTAAAGAGGAAAAAAAGCAATACAGAAAAAGGTAGAAACACTACAGAATTTCAAAAAATAAACAGTAAGAAATCACTGGTTGATAAATATCATATTGTCCTTAGATATAATTGGTCAAGTTACAAAATTAAAGCATACAAAGTGGACATTCAAACAGTGAGGCTGCAAATACTTCTGTTCAATGTACCAACAAAAATTTAGTGATACAGTTATCAATCCTACACACTTAAACATACGTGCATTTATATCCTTTAGGGCATTTTCTTTTCCTCCTTTTGCTTTTTAAGTCCATTATCTGTTTAGTTACATCATGTTTCATCTTGCTCAATGTCTTACTGATCTGTTTTGTTGTTGTTATTTACTTTTTAATCACCTTATATAATTCTGTTGCTTTGTCTTTGAGTTTCTCCTCATCCAGTCCCCATGGATCAGCTTTGGTGGAGTTGGGAGTTTTTGGAGGTATTTTGTTACTTTGCTGTCATTTTAAATTTATTTTTATTTATTTTTTATTATTTTGAAGGTAGTAAAATACAACAGACAAGACAGAACAAAGCCAGTTGAGACAATGCAGTGAAATTGGTACAGGACTTCCCAGTGGGTTATCGGGATAACGGTAATAGGTAACATAGTATATCTCATTATCTTCACAATAGTTGTTCTTTCAATCAGGTATAGCAAAATCAAAGGAAATACAGAACATTATAGAACTTATCAAAACAGAATATTGAATAGAGCAATACAATTAATTGAGACAAAGCAAAACAATGATTAAAATATTTGCCTTCAAAGAGATGGCAGAAGGAAATACCCCTCTTTGCTACACTGCACATGGTCAGCCTCCCAAGAGCTGCTCAGGCTTCTGGCTCCCATTTGCAGATGGTGGGGTGGCTCACAGCTGCTTACCAGGGTGGCGAGCTGGTTGCTTGGTTTCCTGGCGCCCTCAAAACTATGACTATTTAAAATAAACATCATACCAGCAGCAGCAATAATGTGGTATGATGCACCCCTTTACACACACACACACACACACAGCTTCAGGAGGTCATAGCTGAGATATAGCTGGGTGCATAGTTGTCAGTCTGCAACTATAAATAATTAGCTTAGATATATTACTAAGAAAGTATGAAAAATAGCAACACAGAAAATCCTGAAAATATTAATTGTGAACATTTAGTTATGAATTGCATTACTTCGCCCCAAATAGCAACTTATAGCAGCCTTTTTAAAAATATCAAGTAAATTAGGGACAATCTATATTGTACTTCAACTCAGTTATTTCAAAGTTACCAGGAAATATTACAAAGGAAATGTGGTCTTCATATGTTACGCACATTGCTTTTCTAGTTTGATGCAAGGGTTTATGCGTTCAAGTTTCAAATTATTTCCTTGGAGTAAATGAGCACTGTCCTCTGCCCTCTCAGACTGACCTAAGCAGAGGGAGGTCAGAGGAATATGTAAACTGTCTAATCACTCATAAGTGTGGATCCAGTGAGGCATCGTAGTATTTCCATTCAATAGAATGCTTCATAGCCATTTTAAAATGCAGACCTATTTGTGTTTACAATATAAATTTTCTATTATTTGGGAAAAAAAATAAAAACTAAAAGTCTGAATTTAAAAAATAAAAAATCTATCAGAAGGCTCCGAGGCTGCGGCAGCACAGAGGAAGCAGTGCTCAAGGGCTGGTCTAAAAGGTTCGCTGTACTGGTTAGGGTGAGAAAGCAGAATTATAGACAAAGAGCAGAATAAAAGATAGGTAATAGGAAGCAGGGAGATAAATCTTTCTCAACTGAGAAGAGAATGGAGATATGAAGGGAAAGAGAGGGAGAGAAAGGAAAGGAGATGAGAAAGGATTTAAGAAACCCAGGAATTTTATGTAGCTGTACTGACTGCACACAAGGTATATAAACATTGTGTATGGGAAACATGAGCAATAAAAATGAGAAAAGGTTATATTATGGGATATCTTAGTTATTTTTTCATTGCTGAGACAAAATACTCAATACCCAAAGTAAAAGAAGGAAAAGTTTATTTGATTCGCAGTTTGTAGATTTCAGTTCATAGTAGGTTGGCTCGAGGGCCTGGCAGAGGGAAACCAAATAGGAAAAAACAGTTCACAGCAAACAGAAGGCAGAAACTGGCAGTGCAGCAACCACCAAGAAAACACTGACAACCAACCCTCTTTCTGTCCCTGGTAGTCTGTCCAGGGTACCTGCCATATAGCATCCATCCCCAGGATGGGTCTTCCCATTTGATCCCAGTGTCACACACTATAGATGCAGTCACCTCTGAAAATCTCAGCTATGACCTCCTGAAGCTGTGTGTGTGTGTGTGTGTGTGTGTGTGTGTGTGTGTGTGTGTGTGTAAAGGGGTGCATCTAAATAGAGCCTAACATATGGTCATTTTGACTTGTGGGTAGAGCCAGAAGTTTCGTGGTGCCAGAACCATATAACCAGGTGGAAGAAAACACACTGTAATGTTTTAATCAGTCTGCCTTTCTGGTGGATGGCACTCAACAGCAATATTCACCATATCTGTGAGTTAACTCGTGAAGACACTCATGAAAGAGGTCTCACAGCACTCAGCTGGAGAACAGAGCAGGGCGTGGTGGTGCCTATCATCGAAGCTCTGAGGATGCTGAGGCAAATGGATCACTGAGGGGTTTGCAGCCAGCCTGGTCTAAAACAGTGAGTTCAAAGCCAGCCTGGTCTAAAATAGTGAGTTTAAAGCCAGCCTGAACTTAAAAAAACAGTCCCTGATAGTCTGTCCGGGGCATAAGTATATTCAAAGCAATGGGGAGTATTTTAAGGGTGATTAATAACAACATATCTTTTACTGTGAGAATTTTTTTTCAGAAATTTAAACAGCCACTGTGTATTTTGATCACAACTTAAATTTGTCACTTTCCTCATCTGAACACAATACCCGTCACTCACAAATTAAGGGAGGAGAGGTTTATTTTATCTTGTGTTTTCATCCAAAGATACTTGGCTCCAAGACAGGACAGCCTGGCAAAGGTCACAGTGTAGGAAAACTGTTTATGTCACAGCAGCCAAGAATCAGAGAGAGAAGCTAAGAGGTGGGGAGGGACATGATCTTTAGTGACATGCTTCCTCTGATTCAGCCCTCACCTTCCAATACAGCAGTTCTGCTGTAGTTTCCCCATAACTCAGTGACATTCCCAAAGCCCAGCCTGTGAACACCCGAGAGTTCCGGAGGTTGTTCTTAATCCAAACTATAATATCCTGCCATTGGCTCCCCAAAAGCTCATGCATATCTCTTTATGAAAAATCCATTTAGTCCATCTCTGAGAGTCACCAAAGTTCCAGCACTGCTGAAAAGTCCAACCCTAGTATTTCATCTGAACAAACTCTTAGCTGTGAGCCACTATAAATATTAATGGCATAGGAAAAATATTCCTGTTTTAAATGGAACTAAAATGACCAAATGTAAACTTAAAAGTCTCAGCAGGAAAAACAATAAATCCTATAACTCTGTGTCCAGCAACCTAGGACAAAGAAATGAACTCCAAAGGGTTGGAGAGCCCTGACCCTACAGCACTGCAGGTCATAAACCTCATGGTCTCCCTCTTGGGTGGCTTTGTTCTCTGCCTGCCACCTTCTTCAGGAGACTCTACCTTTCTGGTATCACCAGCTTCCTTGGCTCTCCACTGTAATTATGGCTTCACTGTCACAACTCTATGCATTTTGCTTTCAGAGGCAAATTAACTGATCTTTCAGGCCTTCATCTGAAATCTGGGTGGAAGCCTCCCTGATCCCGCAATTCTAGCATTCTATAAACCTATAAAAACAGCACCACATGGCTGATCCAAAGTCTGCTGCCAGCTAGAACCCTAACTGGGCCTTTCTTGTGTCATAATAGCAAAGGCTTCTGAGCACTTAGATGGAACTCAGGGAATGTGAACTGAACTTCAGGGAACCAATTTCCTCCATTCTTAGGCAGACAGTACCTTGGGGGCCTCATCTCAAAGGTAAATCTTTCCCATTTGTACCTCTTAACCTGGATTGGACTCTTTCTGATTTCTTAGATGCCCACAAGGTATTCTTTCTATTGTCCCAGTGAAAAAGTCTTGACTATTTTATACTGCTAGTATTTTCAGCAGCAAATTGCTACTAGGCCAAATACTATTTACAAACCTAAATTTATAGGTACTTCCTTTCTAGTGAAATTTTAAACTTTTAAAATGTGTTACCTGTGTCATCTGCTCCAAATTCTAAATGTATAGCTGGCTAAAATTGCCCAATAGTATCTATGCCACAGTCTGAATATTGGGCTGCCTTGAAATTCCCTCCATTTGATTAATTAGTCTGCTATACCTAATCTCAGGCTCCTATGAAGCCTCAAGACATTACAAAATGTACATACAGCTTCTATAAGAATATAATACACATGGGCTTGTGACTAACTGCCATGGAGTCCTTATTCCCAAACAAGTCCTCCTGAGTCTGACATTTATCACCTGCATTTCTACAACTATCCTGGTCTTCTGATTCTCCCTTCAAACTTGGCTTAAAATATCCTAGTGCTCCTGCAACAGGCATCTCCATATCTTTCCAAGTTCCTCTCATATACCAGTTCCAAAGGTTTAAGAGCCATACAGTCAGGAAATCACAGCCACAACTCTACATCTCTAGTAATAAAACTAATATTAACCACTTTCCTCATCACCAAGACCAAATCTTAAGGAAACAGAGGATTTTGGCCCACAGTTTAGACTATAGTCAGCCAGTCCTAAGCCAAAGAACCACCAGAGAAATTCTACTTATGACATAGTGCTCAGGAAGCAAAGAGAAAGAGCTAGAGATAGAGATACAGTCTTCCAGATAATTCTCCCAGTGTCCTCCTCCCTCCCAAGGAGGCCTGTATCCCAATAGAAAATTTGGTATAAACTCCCATAATTCAATCACCTTCCAAAAGCTATACTTCTTGAATACCCAAGAGACTAAAACTATCTATATAAGCTACCTCACATTTAGGAGTGGATACTCACGGAGGAGCACAGTATGAGAATGTGAAGACAAAGGGGATCATTTAGGAGGCTCCAGTCATAGCACACTCACCAGCTGCTTTGATTTTAGCCATGCTATTCTGTGCATTATAATTGTATGGGTTTGGGTTTCAGTTCCCTGAAGGATATTGTGTGTGTTCACTGGCACTTTCTATGTCTTGTTTTGAGAATTTTCTGTTCAAATGTTTTGAAAATATTTTTAAAAATCAGTTGCTTTTTCTGTTTTGTGAGAATGATTCAAAATTTCTGGACAGAATGCTTTTGCTGTTATGGGTATGACAAATATGATTTACAAAGTCTATGGATTTACTTATATTCTTATATTCTTAACAGTATCTCCTGAGGAACAGAAGTTTTAATCCAGATGAAGTCAAAGTTTCTCCTCGCTGCTTTGGTTTCCCACATAGAGTTTTGAAGACAGGACAACACAATCTTTGCCTACAACAAATTTGCAAATATAATCTCTTACATGTTCTTATTTTTCTATGTATCATCTTTATGTCTATGACTCACATAAGATAATTTTTGTGCATGTTATGAAACAAGGATAAATTTTTTTCCAAAATGATATCCAGAAACACATTAAAATCATTCTATTTTTTTTTCAACTTACCACTTGGGTAAAAAATTCACTCTCTGTAAATGCATGGATCAGTCACCTTTGATCACTGGCATCTGTTTCTTTAGTTTACAATACATTTAGACCAGCAGCTCTCCAGGGACCTGTCTGGTCTTCCTCCCTGGGCAGGTACTACATCCATGACCCCTCTTATTCTACAGTTTCCATCTTCTTAGGCTGAACGGCTCTCCTACATACCGATGGCCCTTTTGGACTTTCTTGCACCTGTTTCTGTAATCCTATGTAGCACATTTTCTTATAGAATTATATGTACATTTTCTATCTATTCTGTTCCTCTGAAGAACCCTAATTAATAATTGGGTGTTGACACATGTGCAGACACAGCTAAATTATATTTGTAAAACCATGCACAGTCATGTGCTTCAAAGACAAGACATGTCTTGAGAAATTCAGCCTTAAATGATTTTATAACTGTTTGAATGTCACGGTTTGTGTCTGCATCTGCATGGTGTATGGACATATCCCTGTGTGGCACAGTCCTAAGGAATGATGTGTAGTTCATCCTTGATTCAAATGTCATTTGCAGAAAAATATTTACCCATGAACACATCCATATCATAGCTAATGATTTCTAAATATTCCCATATTCATATGTTCATATTCCTATGAACAAGCTGTGATTTAATACTGTGAATGATGAATTTTATAAAATCCTCTTTTATGTCTTTAGTTGTGCTGTCATGGTTGGCCCATGGTCCTAATTCCATTCAAAATGTTTATACTTTGTGGTCATTTTGGCTTTGGTGTTGAGCCAAAAGTTTTTACAGTTCTAGATCCAGTGAATAAAGTCCATGAAGAAGACACACAGCAATGTTTTGATGAGCCTGCCTTTTCGTCAGCTGCCTTAGAGCAGCACTCCCTGCACTTTCGGTGACAACTTGCAAAGAGGCTCATAAAAGAGGATTTGAGGAACTGCTTCAGAAAGTGGGATGAATGTGTTAAAAGCAAGGGGCATTTTAAGGGAGATTAATGGCACTTCCTTTTATTGTGACTATTTTTTAAACTTGAGCATTCTTTACCTATTTTCACCATACTTTATATTTAAAAGCATATTTAAAAGCAGAAGCCACATCAGGGCATAATATGAGTGTGAAGATCTAGTAGGTTCCTATCACAGCATGCTTGTTAATCACTTTGATTTCAGCCATATTGCTCTGTGGGTATCACCTCAAGGGTTTACCTTGCATTTCCCTGGAGGATAACGTGCTTGTTTACTGGCCATTTTTCATCATGTTGTATAGATTTTTTTCAATATTTTACTCAATTTTTAAAAACGAATTTCTTTCCTTGCTTTGTAAGAATTATTCATGTGCTTTGTACAGAACATCTTTATTAAATATGTCTATGAAAAATACTATTTAAAAATCTGTGACTTTCTTATTCATATTCTTAACAGTATCTATTGAGCAGCAGGAGATTTTAATCTTGATGAAGTAAAAGAAGTATTATTTTCCTACTTTGGTTTCTCAGTATAGTTTCTCAGTATAATTTGGGAGTGGTAAAGAAGTCTCCATCTAAACCAAATTTGCAAGTGTAATCTCCTAAATGTTCTTTGGGAAGTTTTATTTTTCTGTATATCATCTTTCTGTCTATGATTTCCCAAAAGACAATTTCTGTGTATGCTAGGAAGCTAAGGATGTAAATTATTTTGTTCAAAGTGGTACCCTGAACCATTATTGAGAGCATTATATCTTTTTTCCACTGAATTTTTGTACTACTTTGGTCAAAAATTGGTTAACTATATTTATGCATGGATTAATATAGATTCTACTACGTCCATTGATCACTTTGTCTATCTTACCCCAATGCTATGTTTATTCTAGTTTATGACAGCTCATTATTTTTTTCTTCATCTTTATGTTAGTATTACTAATACATATTTGCAGGAAATACTGACTAATCTTCCCATGGGATAACACATCTTCATTCTTTTTGAATCCCCTTTTCTTCCTCTTCCTCCTCCATCCATCCATCTTTTGGTCCCTTTCCCTTTATCAAAAGATCTATCTCCTTGTTTTCTATTATCTATCTTTAATTAAAACTGGGTGAAGAAAAACAAGGCTATCATTTTTTTTTCTGTTTCAAGAATTTTGTACATCTTTTTTTAACTTATCAATTCAATACAGAAAGCCTTCTGGAATTTTATTGAGGCTCTGTTGAGTTTTTCTGCAATACTCTTTCTTTCTTTCTTTTCTTCTTCTTTTTTTCTTCTTTTCTTTTCTTTTCTTTTCCTTCTCCTTCTTCCTTCCTTCCTTCCTTCCTTCCTTCCTTCCTTCCTTCCTTCCTTCCTTCCATAAAGTCCTCTTTTATGTCTTTAGCTGTGCTGTCATGGTTGGTCCATGGTCCTAATTCTATTCAAAATGTTTATGTTTTGTGGTCATTTTGGCTTCGGTGTTGAGCAGTAACCTTCCTCCACCCAAGCTCCCATGGCTATGTGCGCGCCGCCCCCACACCCGAAAGCCGCGGATCTAGCAGACCATGGAATGGACTCTGAAACCCTGAGCCAAAGCACATTTTTCCCTCCTTTATTTTCTCAGTTATTTTATCACAGTAATGGGAAGATGATTAAAACATTATAATAAATTATAAACACTATAATAAATTTTAAAATGGTACCAGCACAAAACTGATAAATATAATTAGTTTAGAAATACATTTTTACACAAATTGTTTTTAATTACAAAATTGCAAGCTAGAAAATTTATAAAAGAAATCAAAGGCCAAATAGGTACAATTAATAATAGTGGTATTCTAAACTGAATTGAATAAATATTATAAGTTTTGTATGATGTAAATATTTTTTAAATGGTAAACTGAAGAAAATGTATGCATTTTATAACAGACAAAATACTAAGGCGTTTGCAATTTTGTATTTAAGAGAACAGGTGCAGAGAAATATGGATTAAGAATATAAATATATTATTCAGAGAAAAAAGAATAATGTCCTTTTTCTTAATTCTGAGATTACACTTAATTGTAGCTAACTGTATAATACTTTTACTTCTCTCTCTCTCTCTCTCTCTCTCTCTCTCTCTCTCTCTCTCTCTCTCTCTTTTTGGTACTGGGAACAGAACTCAGAGCCTTGTGCTTGCCAGGCAGGCACTATGGCACTGAGCTATATTCCCAGCCCATGTATAGTACTTTTAATTGCATAGAATTTTTTAAATAGTAAAAACAAAATGCAAAGAATAAGAAAATAAATTTGCAATAAATTTACAAATTAAATACACAGAAATATTAATGATGAATAAGTGATGAAAAAACACTTGAGCCCAGTATGTATTTCAAGAAAATCTGGTGTCAGTTTTCATTATTATTTTTCCCTCTTAATCTTAATATAATAAAATGCTAGTTTTTGCATAATTTTATCCATTGTTACTGTAAGACAGATAGATACTGATTTTCTAGGAGGCAGTATCACATCTTTAAGAAAATTTAGTGTGCACATCTTTTGATGTATCAAAAGTTCTAGCCATATATCCAAAATATCTATTTGTAATGAGCAGAAAAGAAAACTGTAGTTACTTGGTTTATGGATTTCTTTGTAGTAGTAAAATTTGGACTGATCCTAAATTGTTATTTTGACAAGAATTAAAGAAGTAACTCTACTAGCATACTCTGGAACACGGGACAAATGTTATAAAACAGTGAATTGGAGTCAAATGAACTTACAAGAAAAGAGTTCTGAAATACATAATAACATGAAGAAGGAAAGTAGAAGAAAGTAAGCAGTTTCTATTCAATGTGACTACCAAAGATCAAAATATATATTTCTTAATTTTAAAATTAGGTAGACTATACAATGTTAAATGTAATGTTCAACACAAAAGAGAAGAGAAACACAGGAGCTGAGAATTCTTAAACCCGTGAGGGTTCCTCACCTTTACTGATTTGGGCATATTCGTAAAACATGCCACAGAAATTAAAATCTTAAAATGAATGTTGAATCCAAATTTTCACCATGCCCAGAATGCTTCTGCTTCTCTGAATACTTGGATTTTTTTCAAAAGTGAGTGAAGAGGGGGCTCTAAGCTCCAAAACAACACATGAAACATTTTTCCTGTTTGTAGCTTCAGCTCAGTATATAGCACCAATGGGAATATTAAAGTATTTGTAGAAATAATTCATAAATGAACACATTAATTAATTATATCAGTCAATTGCCTAATGAATGGAACTGGTAAGTGTTCAGTAAGAATATTGACCTGGAGACAGCAAACCTCCTCCAGAAAGACAGGACATTTTACCTATTCGAAGGGTTCTCTCATATACTGAAATTGTGTTCTATTTAAAATCATGTAGACGTACATCACTAACGTACATCTTGTAGTAGCCATTGAGACCACAAAGCATAGTAAACACTTTAGTAGCTGGTTTACTTCCATGAAAATTTAAAATGTAGCTATACTTCACTTGCATAGTCTCACAGTTAAATTAGTATTCAAGATTACACAGATACAATGCTTTGAATTCCTTCCAAGTATAGTAATTATAATTAATAAAGGTTATAAAATAAAGACTTTTAAAAAGCAGAATGCATGGTACAAATCCAAGTAAACAAATCTAATAAACTATAATAAACTATAATTTTTCCAACGTTTAGCAATTGATTAGATTCCAACGTTTAGCTTATCCTTACAACAGGAAATACTTCAATAAAATGTTACTGAATGGTAATTGTTCTAATCATTATATAAAATACTGACTCTAAAACACATGGGATACTTACTGAATTTTTAATCATATAATAGCAACCAAATGCAAGACACTCATCCTTTAATACATATTTCAAAGTATTAAATTTGGACAACTAATTCATTCTTGAAACATATTAATGTGACTTGTCTAAGCCAAAGTCAAATAAATGTTGCTATTTCACAGACACTTCTCGGGAATGGGTGGGTCACAGATGAAAGAGACATTGAAAGATCGGAAGGGAAATTGGTAGCCCTCATTCTTCACATCCTAATATCTGAATTGGTTGAAAATTAAAGAAAAAGAAAAACATTGGCATGATTGCTTATTAAACATGCAAAGGAAAGCTTCATGCAGTGACACATGTCTGTTATCTCTGCACTTCGGGAGGCTGAGACAGGAGCATCACAAATTTGAATTAACAAGAATCTGTCTCAAAACAAATTTTGTTATAAGGGGGGGGCTAGTAATGAAGTTCAGTGTGGACAAAGAGAAAACAAAGCCAAATGAACACAAAAGTCCCATACACAGAGAAGGTGGCTTGCAAACAACCTTCCTAGTGTCACCAAAGCTGTGAGAAGCAATGTAACCTACCCTACCTGTAGAGCAAAAATAAAGGTTTACTGACTCCCATCGCAGAAAAAAGAATTTTCAAGAGGCATAGGAAGGGCTTATTACCCAGAAATTTAATACATACTCAGAATGCAGAAAGGAAGAGGAGCCTTTTTCTCTTGGAAAGGGGAACATCCGTCCTTCTCTCAACCAGATTGAAGATACCCTCTCCCTTATTAAATAATGCTATCCCATTGTATAGATGTGGGCCTTGGATTTTTGTTTTATTATTTTTGTTTTGGTTTTTTTTGATAGGTAATTTAAATATTTTTTTGATTTTCTTTTTTTATGAATTTAGTTTTATTTTGAAGAAAATAAAAACAATATAACACAATGAAACAGTGATAAGACAGTAGGAAATCTATAATAGTTCTCTCTATATATTGTCTAAATAGTTGCTCAGGCTACTGGCTCTAGATGGGCTCACAGGTGGGGGTTCAGGTTCCTTCCTGGCTCTCCCCATCCCTGCTCTGCCTGGCTCAGGGATGGGGGCTTAGCTGCCTTCCTCTCTTTGGGTTTTGTTAAGCTATCCCTTTGTCTTAGAATCCAATTTTTCCCTCCTTTGTTTTGATATGGCAATTTACGGACTTTGAATATTCTGAAGAATTTTGGTTGAGTTGGGTCTGGAAAGAAAGGAACCTAAACATATAACCAAGTGAATGTAAAGGGATCATCTTTGGTGACTTTGACCAGATGCTGCTATTTCACTCACATTTCTTATATCTGGCGACAGCTACCATTTTTAAGCATTTTGGTGACAAAAAGAAAGCAAAATTCACAGGGGAACAAATCACTTGGTTGACTAGCTCAAAGAAGAGGAAAAAGAAATGATCTTGCTCCTTTCTACCAAATACTAAGTGAGACTTCCTTTTCTGGTTGAAAAGATGCAAGAAGCCAGTAATGTTTAAGAAAAAATACTATTGCATAGAAATAGGCCCTTGGAAAAGCATCCTCTTTTATCATTAGCCAACGTTTTTATGTAGGTATAGATATGGACTTAGCTTCTCATATGTTTACGTGTTGTATTCTACGCTTTTTGGAGAGGTTGTCGGTTCTTCCTGCTCCTCTGTTCACAAGTCCACTTGACTTTGTGCATCTCCAGGAATTGTTATAAGGATACCCACCATTCGTTGCTCCAGAGGTTGAATGTATCAGTCAGTTCCAGGATTCTCTTCAGCCAAGGCTGGAAATCCACTCTACATACTATATCTTATCCTAAATAGCCCACCCAAAACCTGCTATGAAGTTCAATGCTAACAGATATTTTAATTATGAAACACAGATGCAGAGAAAACAATGCCAAAATTATCCATTCAGCTCTAATAATGAAAGCTTTTAAGATGTAAAAATACAAGGAAATTCAAGCCCCAAATAAGATGGCCTTATTTGCAAAGATTTGTGTTTGTCTGTGTCTGCAGCACAGTGTTTTTTCACTCCCTGCGTGACGTTGGTCCACGCACATAGCACATCTTGATTTCTCTTTCCCTCCCACTTTGCCTCTCCCTCCCCTTCCCTGCCCTCTGTGTCTCCATCCTCTTCCAATCTGAGAACCATCTCTCTCCCCAGTTTCTATTGTCTATCTTTTGCTTTGCTCTTCATTTATGATTTGAGTTTCTCATAAAAGAGAACAAATGTGATATTTAAATCATATGTCTGATTCATTTAACTTAGTATTATGATATCATGGTAGATCCATTTTAAAAAGACTCAAGTTTATCCATTTTTTTAATTTAAAACAAAAAATAAAAGTGATAATATAGATTTCAAAACAAAATAACAGGCGATTAACAATGGTTAATATATTATGTAATGTTATCTTCAAAGCAGTTGTTCAGATTACAACATATACACTTGAAAAAAATGATCAAACAATGAAAGCGCAAACCATTCTTTCTGGTGAACTATGGAGATTAGTAGTATAGTTATCTATCTCGTATATATATATATATATATACACACACATATATATATATACACACACACACACACACACACACATACACACATACATACATATACACATGTACATGAATATATGTATATGTAATCTTTTCCCTCCTTTCTTTTCGCCTTTTCCCTATCCCAATTATTCTTTCCTTTTGAGCACTTTCTTTCCCTTTCACTTTCACAATATCTATTATACATTTAGGTCTTATATTCATTTCTATGGCAGAGTAGTGCTCTATTGGGTGTCAATACATTTTCTTTACTCATTCATCTGATGGACATATAGGCTTCTTCCAAGGATTAAATGTTATGAATTGTGAAGTTATAAATCTTATTCTTAGGTGTTAAATCCAGAAGTAAAAAAAAAAAAGTGTATTTAAACTAACAAATCTGCTCCCACATCCCCATCATCTTCACTCTGCCGTAAAGAGAAGCCCTCTTACTTCTGAGTAGCAGCGCTGTTCCGGAGGTTGTAGCCTGGTGGAACAGGATGAGTCATTTTTAGTATCAAAAATCACGTTAGCTCACTGCTAAATCCCGAATGCACTTTGTGTTATTTAAAAGTGTCTACATCTTTTAACGCACACTTTTTTTCCTGGATTTAGGATCCATTGTTATCAAATTAAAAGTACATGTCAGCATGTTATCAAATTAAAATTAAATTTTAATTAAATCAAATTAAAAGTACATAACAGCATTGTTATCAAATTAAAAGCACATGCTTCAACACTGACAGCAGTTATTCCAAGGAAATTGGGTGTTGTTAAGAGACAATAGCAGAGACGTACAGGTCTTGATTACCAGAAGGGTGATACAGCTTTCAAACAATTTCACTTGTTTACAGAATGCCATTATTTTCTCTCTAAATTTAGGGTTCTGTCACTGTCTTTTTAATGTTGAGAAATTACGTTTTCTTTCCATTTGATTCAATGCATCTGGACAGAGCTTTACCAGTTTTATTGACTCTAACAGACATTGTTTCCATTGATTTTTCTTCGTTTCCTCTGGTTTTAGTTTTATAGATTCCTACCTTTATTATTGCCTAATTTCTTCCTTTTAGGGAAGTCTACTTTGTTTTCTTTTCTCTAGTTTCTTGAGACACATTATCTTATTGACCTAAAAACAATGTTTTCTAATTTGATTGTTTTACACAATAAATATTCTTATAAAAATATTTTGATAGCATGTCACAAATTTTGATCATCTTCTTAATAGCTTTCATTTAAAAATGTCTTAAATACTTTTGTCAATGACCTTGAATTATTTACAAATTAGTTACTTAATTTTTAAATGTGTGCGTGATTTCCCATTATATGTTCCTGCTGCTGATGCGATTCTGTGCTGACTAGTACAACGTCAATCGATTTAGTTATTTGAATTTTGTGTTATGACTCAGAATATGTGTTTTTCTGACACTTTCTCCATGTGTACATGAAGCTTAATATTCTTGTTCTATAGACAACAATCAGTTGACCTATCTTACATTGTTCAGGTCTTTATTCCATTTAGACATTTTTAACTCATTTGCCTGAGCATGGAGGGTGAAATCTCCAAATATAATTATAAATTTGACTATCACTATTTTCAGTTCCAAATTGGTATGTTTTGTTTCGGTAGGTCCAAACACAATCTAAAAACATGCATTCCTGGTAAATTGAACAATTAATATTTTGGAATGTTCTAGTTATCCTCTAAAGTGCTCCTTGTAAAATCTACTGTGTTAATTATTTAGCCACTTGAATTTTCTTTTATTAGATTTTGCAATGTTACTTAATTTCCTACATCTTTATATTTAAAACAGGTTTGTACTATATAACTTTGACTTGATTTTCTATTCAATCTAATATTTCTGTATTTTGAAGCTTTTAAAAGCTTACAAATATGAAATTATTAGAAGTTTTATTTAAATATACAATCTTAACTTTCTTTTAGTTTTAGCATTCTTTTTGATTTTTGTAATTTTTATTATTCCCTTTTATTTTCACATTTAATTACACCATTTTTAAAAACTTTTACTGATCTTCTCTTGTTTACAATGTATATTTTAGTGTGGTAAAACCTACACTCTAAAAATATAAAAACACTACATAGAGTGCACCCTTAAGCACCACACTTCTGATTCTTTTTGCCATTGTTTTTATTATTCTTGGTAAGGATTTAATTTTACATATTTTATAAATTTCATAGTATATTTTACATTTTTGTTTGGTTCTAGATGATCATTTTTAAATGTGATCAATTTTTAAAAACTTTCTTGTACTTAGTTTAATTTTTTCCTCAATTATCTTGATTTCTTTGTGTGAATTCAGTTAAAGCACATCTTCTAAAATTTTTGTCAGTGCAGATCAACTGGAATGAATTTCTTACTTTGATTGCCAGAAAAATATTTTATTTCACCTCAACTTTTCAAAAGATATTTCCATTGATTGTTACAGACTTTTTTTTACATTCAAACCTCATGTCATTTCATTCATTTAAGGTTTTCAAGTTGTATAAAAAGAATTCTGCTGTTGTTTTATCCTCTTCCTCTGTAATTTTTTTGATTTCACTAAAAAAATTTGTCTCATATTTTCAATGGTTAGACTGCTATGTTTACATTACTTTTTTATTTACTTGCAACTTTATACTAAGCTTCTTAAATCTCTTGTTCTATATCTTGATGATATTTGAAAAATTATTACTTCTTTAGATATTTTTTTCTGTCCTAACTCTGTTTTCTCCTTTCAAAACCCAAAATGAATATATGTCAGATTATCTTATAGCGTTTCACA
This sequence comes from Hydrochoerus hydrochaeris, assembly GCA_004027455.1. Classification (NCBI taxonomy): domain Eukaryota; kingdom Metazoa; phylum Chordata; class Mammalia; order Rodentia; family Hydrochaeridae; genus Hydrochoerus; species Hydrochoerus hydrochaeris. Next base: position 114,144 of record PVLA01004318.1, on the reverse strand, counting down.
CTTCTGGGAGACCATTTTGTTTATTCTGATTATTATTTTAACCATTTTTCTCTAGTTTAATTCATCATTTTCTCCCCATGTCTTCACAGTCACAGATTTTTTTTCAATTATATAATTATGTGAAAATTTTCAAATAAATTCCTAATTCTTTCTATATATATGACATTGTTTCCAGCATTTCACTTTGACGTTTATTGTGTCCCGAAGCTCCCCTTCTGTTTAGGTGTGTTGTCCCTTTCTTTTAATTTAGAGTATAATTTTTTTAGGATCTGTGTCTAAAATGTGTTCTCAATGTACGATATGTTTGGAAGGTGATCAGTGGATTCACCCGTAGATGTTCAGTAGCTGCAAGTGCTGGTTAGGAGGTGGAGCCTTGGAGTGGGCTAGAGGGGACGTCACCTGGAAGTGTACTGTGTATTCCTGTCTCTAGCCTCTCCCTCTTCTCGCTCTGCTTCCTGGTTGCCATGGGTTGAGCAGCTTTCCCCCAGCAAGCCATATCTGCCTGGGATCAACCAATCAAGGACTCAGTTCTCTAAAGACCATGAGAAACTTCTGCTTTGCATCACAGGGGTCAGGTCTGTAGTGCCAGCAAGAGGAAAATGATGGACACACAAATCAGACCTATGTGGTTTTTTGTTATTTTTGTTATTGTTATTGTTGTTGCTTTCACTTTTGTTTTTTTATTTTTCTGGTGCTGGGGATTGAACTCACAGCCTCGCGCTTGTCGCAGGTACTGTGCTGCTCAGTTATACCCCCAGCCCGTCTTAACATTTGTGATTTTTTTTTCCTATTTTGAAATCATTCTTTCAGCCATGTTTACTAAGTAATGCACTACTGACTAAGAGATTCTGCTAGAGCTCTCTCTCAAGTCATTTCTGTATGTACGAAGCCTGGCACATGTGTTTACATATAAGTCACAGCAGTTTGCTCACAAAATCTAGTACCAGCCAAGTACCCCAAATTCCCTGAATTCTTATATTAATACTCAGAATAGATTCCTGCTGGTGGTCTAAGACCCCCACAGGTCCTACCTCCTATTTAACAGCCTGTCCATGCAATCCAGACACTATAAAAGCCGCCTGTCAGCTTTATAAAAACAGCTTATCATTTGCTTTCACATTAGCTCAAGGTTTCATAATTCAACAAGTCACTTGCTTAGACACTGCTGGTAAAACAGAGCAGGTGAATGAAAGCAGTAACAGCAACAAGAAGTAAGGGCTGCAAGTTCTGAATGATTTTTGCAAGCTGCATAAGAACCCTCAAATTCTATGCCTAGACACGGACCACTGCCTGCCCTGTCCACACCAGCACACTGTCTTTCCACATGTACTTTGTTTTGAAAACCATTCTGTCTGCATTTTCAGTGGTTGTAGCCAGCACAACAGACTCCGCACCTGGAAGATCGATGTTATTTTCTAAATCCCCAGGATTTTTTTTAACAAAGTCAATAGCTCAACCAGAGGAGGGAAAAAAGAAGTTCATTCTCATTTCCTGAATCTGAAACCACCAAGGGAATAATTTCTTCTTTCTGCAGAGACAAGGCCATGAGGAAACATTGCTTGGAGAGCATAGAAAAAGCCTCTTCTCAAAGAAATTTGAGCAAGTCAAAGAAAGCACTCCCGCTCTCTCACTTGAGATGGGATTCTGAATAGTCAGGGTCTTCCTGGATTTTCCCAAGTGAGAAAGAGTCTCTCACTGAAGTGACTCCCGCGATATCCAGCGCCTCTGCTGTTACTTGATGCACACAAAGGAAGTGTGGTGAAATAAGCTCCTGTCCAAGTGGCAGTGAATTCTCTACCCATCAGTGGACTCCCATAGTTTGACATTCAAGTGAGTAACAAAGGCAGGGTCAGTCTGGGAGGGAAAGAAGAGACAGTGCTGCAAAAGTCCCCTTTCCAGACTTCAAAGGAGGTATCTATCTCTGCTCTCTGCCCTGTTTCTCACATGGGAGACCAGGAGGAGTTAGCAATCTTTCCTGAAATTGTGAGCAGAGATCGGTAGACAATGATTTTTCAGTTTGTGAGACCCTCTGGTCTAATTCTGAGACAGTATGTCAATGTACATTGCCCTAAAAATATTCTTTACTTTCCTTTTAATTTTTGATCATGGTAAGGTTCTGATTTTGCTTCACTCTTTTTCTTTTATGACATGTATAACATAACACCTTTAAAACTTCCACGTGAACATGGGAGGTTTCATGCACATTTATCCACTTCATGACTCAGTCAGTAATCTGTTGAAGAGATTTCATCATTTCTGTTCCACGGTGTTAACAACACAGTAACGTGGACAGACTCCATCCCTAGATGGTGATTCATCTCAAACCTTCGCCTGTGTAAATTTTCAAAGCATGAAGAACTGGATTGACATGATCAAGCAAGCTATTCTTTCTCAGTCATTAATAATGCTCTTTCATTTTTGAGGAAAAAAGATTAAGAAGTATTTCTCATGCTAATATTCATTCTGAGTGTTAATAATGTCATCACTTTTCAGAATGAAATCAGTACTGGCTACCATAAAAATGTTCATCTGTAGAGGTTACTTTTTCAGTAAAATCTACCCAGCTCTTTGATAATTTCCATTATTTGTGAAGTTCTTACTCTAACATAGGTAATACACTTCTTACGATTTTAATGTTTTCAATAGCACATATAATACACAAACTTAAGTGCATGAACACACACAGAAATATTCAATTTTAAATAATTCAAATAATAACAGCAAACTATTTTATATGAGGAAATGAAGTGTGAGTATGAAGAATAAGAAAACAGATTTTTAAATTACTTTTGAGCACCCAGTGTTATGGATACTCTTTTGTTTGACTTAGGAAGACTATTATTTTTCTCTAGGTCACAAAAGGAAAGCAGAACAATTTTAATATACAGAGTGTAAAAAACATAGACTAAGAAAATTGTATGAATAACTGTATACAAGTAAGCTGATAATTGCTGTAAAACTTCACATATAATTATTGGCTGGTTGCTATTTATCAAATTAGAGAACAAGTAGATCAGTCCAGCAACTCAAAATGAGATGCATAATTTTTTAAAGGATCTTTTGAGTGTAGAACAATTGTGAAGAGTCATTCACCCAGCGATTTTATATTCCTGGAGACAAGGAGAGTCACATTTATGACCATAGAGGCTGAATTTAGTTGGAGTCATGCCCTTATGACAATTGACTTTAATCCTTGAGTTCTTCTAAGGGCAATATCGCATGGCTCACAGGATTATTACGATCATTAGAGAGCATAATTCATTCTAGTTAGTTGGCCTTTTATAAATCCTCGCAGAGTCCCTGAAACCATAAATATGTGTTTCCACGCATCGTTGCAGCTGTTCACTGGGTCTAACTATGCTGAGGCCATGACAGTAGCCTCCCCTGTGCAAAATCCAACATTAGTTCCTACCTTCCATTTGACCATAGTCTACTCCCTGTTGTGAAAATGCATAGCTAACATCAAAACCAAATTAGGCACTTGTTTATTCTAGGGAAAAGACCTGGAAAGGTACAGCACAAGAAACTTGGATATTGTTCTTTATATTGAGTAGATAATATCAACTAATAAAAGGGTTGACAATTCTAGAAAAAATAATTTCCTTTTAGGCTGAAAATTGTAATTAAGCAAAGGTCAAAACATACTTGCAAAGGAAAAATACAGAACAGTTCTATATTTTAAGTACTATATAACAGTTATATATTTTATATATGTATATATACACACATACAGATACAGATGTACACATATTTTGTATCATTACAGAGAAAGCATGAGAGTATGCGTGTTTCATTCTATCAGATGAAGACCTGAAGCACAAAACTAAGCTTTCCAAAAAAATAAAAACTTCTGCCTCCAGACTGTGACATAGAAATTCTTCTTCTGTTCAGGTCCAAAACTACCTCAACTTTTACCTGAATCTCAAACCTGCCCAGTTTAGAACTTTCCCCTGTGGATTTTAAAATTGGTAACTCAGACATCACCCAAATCAGTGCCCTAAAGTAACTCAACTCCCTTAGTGTGTATGCATCCTATTAGCTCTGCCTCTCCAAAGACGCTGACTAAATTCACTAGGACTGTCCTACTTCAAAATTAGTAATTTTATTTTAAATAATAGATAACAATGATAATAAATATAATTTATGCATAATCAAATATTAAGCCATTGTCTTATTCTTTTGTGAAAGTACCTACATCGGTTGCATGTCTGAGAGTTAGGCTAATTTAAATAATCTTTATTCTATGTGCATTTGACTAAATACTTATCTAAAACTCTTCAATGTTTTCAAAACTATTAGGTGAGTATTTTACAGCTATTTTTAATTTAAAGTAAATCAGGTCTATTTTGGCTAATTCTACTTCTTTTCAAGGAAATTACTTTGTCCTTTCATTGAATTACTAAAAGATTTTATTAATCTAAATGATTATTCCTACTTTATACTGTGTGCCACACTAAATTAATCATTGGAATTTATATTTGATGAAACTATTTTAAAGCTTTCTGCTAAAAATACATGAAGAAATAGAGCAAAAATCAACTAGCTGTTGCCATGAGATAGGCATCATTATAGAAAAAATATACTCATAAATTGAAAATTATATGAAAATAATTCTACAGTCTTGATAAGAAAAATAGTATAAGTGTGAACATATACTGAGATAGTATGTTATAATATTTTGTACAAATTATGTTTTAAATAAGTCAAAACATTTTCCCAAAACTGATGATGTATGAACATTTGTCAGTTATTACAGAGGTTAATACATACATATAATATATATATATATATATATATATATATTATATCCCTATGTATCATTAAAATATTATAATTTTCCCATAGGATCAGAAATACCTTCCATTTTCCTAAGCAGCTTCAATCTGAAAGTAGAATGAATTCTATATTGAATGAATTTAATAATTAATCTCACAAATATAATCCTATTCTCCAAGAATGCTAAATTTATTTTATTTTTAAAAAGCAAAACAGAATAAAGGGTAGAAATAATACAGAATTTCAGAAAAAATAACAGAAATCAACACTAGTTTATGTATTACATATTGCTATCTTAGAAGTGGTTGTTCAAGTTACAAGATCAAAGCATAAAAAATGAGCAGATAAACAATAGCAGCACAAACTATTCTATGAACTAACAGAATTAGTAGTATGGTTATCTATCTTGCACACTTAAGCATACACACAGTTACATGTGTATACCTACAGTTGTTCTTAATAACTTTTCATTTGTAAATGAAAATATTTTGAACATCTTTATGTTTTCGAATGAAAGTATATAGACATAATGGAACACATATTTAAAGAAAAAGTCTCAAGATCTGTATTGCTTTTATTTTTCAACATCTTAGAATTTTGCAATTACATTTATTAATTGAGTATATAATTGTGGAGGACCAAATCTGTTCTGAGAACTGTGCAAAATGGTAAAACTGAGCACCGAAGGTCTCCAGTGTCTGAAGTGTATGAGCGGCACATGTATGTGCAGACACTGCTCCCTGACAATGAATAAAAATAGAAGAGAGAAAGGAAATTGGTCTATTCATTTCACATTGGAAAGGTGAGGAACTGGGCATGCTGATGTGCTTGCACCTAGATGTCCATACAAAATGTCACTGATGGAGAATTTCAAGAGGTTGGATTAGGGTGTGTGAATGTGGGCTGAGGCAGGGATAGAGGAACAAGGGTATGGGTTATGGAAGCCCCACCCCAGGTGTGAGTGGCACCAATCAGTAGGCTTATAACCTGGAGGGATTACAAAGGGATAGAAAGAAGGCAAGTTTCCTGCTGCTGGTCCTTCTTTGCCAGGGACAGTTTCTCCTCTGTGATGCTCTTCTGCCAGGTAACCCTGCCATGGAACCAACCAACTACAGACTGCAACCTCTACAACCTGTGAGCTCAGATCAATCTTTCCTTCTTTAAATTGCGGGTGTCTGGTACTTTACACACATATGCAGATAAACAAAAATACACTCACCCCATAGAGGAAAACACACGCACACACACAACACACACAATTTTATGGATCACCAAAATTAATCAGCTGTATGTGTGGTTTGGGTTTTTAATATTTATCTTTATTAATTTTGTCCAGTTGTGCATATGAAATTCTCTGAATCAGAGGCAGATTATCGTTACCTACTTTAAAAGGGACCAGGTGGTCCCCAACACCCTGATTCTTGTTCTAGATCAACACAATAAAACCCAGGTCAAGTGTTCTCTAAGCAGAAAGGTTGACAGCTGTGCCCTAGGCAAGGATTAAAGACAAAAGTGAATTCTATCTGAGTATAAAGGGAATAGAGGTAGATATTCACTTCCTCTCCTTGAAAGTATAATGGGCTTTGGATCACTATGCCAGTTTCCTATATATAAATAAATCTCACCAAGTGCCAGATAAATCATGTGACTCCAGGCAGAGAATCTTCCAGTATTAATGTCATTCCTCCTTGAAAGGTGGAGCTATGTAAATCTTTGTGGAACTGTCATTCTATATAAGGTTGTCAATGAATTTTAATATACTACCTTGGCCCAGATCCTAGGTTTTAGTAAAATTAGTCCAGGAAATCTTGCGTCCAAATATGAAGGTATTTTCTCTATGATTCAACAACAGTTAAAGCCATAATTTTATACTACAGTGAAAGCTTTTCATTATATTTTCCAATTCCCAAATAAATACTATGTTAGTGTCACTACAAGGAATTTACAATATGCACTTGTACCTTGTAAATCAATTCTCCTTACTTCGGGATTATTAGGAGCTTCATGAATTCATATATCTATGATACATATTATTTTATACCCTCATAATAAGGAACTCTGATTGGTTCTTTCAATTTCTGTTTTCCTCTTCCACCTTAGTATCACACTATAATACTTCTTTATATATATTACTACTTTGGTAAATGTCTGTAATTTCCATATTTTTTAGAAAGTAGAAAAATTTCAAAACACATAGTAAGCAGAGTGTTGGGTGGATGTGCTTCTATTTTTACCCTGAGTCTAGAATTATGACTTCAATTCCTAGAACTCCTACAACAATCTAGTACAATATTATTAAGAAATCAATATACTGTAACATTTATAAAAAAATTCTTTGAGAACATTCTTTATTTCACTTCTGATGATCTGACTGATTTTTGTAAGACTTTTTATGTCATTTTTATTAATTTATATGTTATTTATTAATTTTGAGCCAGCAAATTTATTTTTAGATTTAATAAAATAAATCTTTGAATTTACTTTGTATTTATAAATTTAATGATTCCCTTTTAGCATTTCCAAAAATTTGTATTTTTTTCATTTTGTGGACATTTATTTATCTCTTTCATTCTTTTGTACTTAGAGGCATCTATATAGGTTTACTTATACTTCCTATCATTCTGATACATTAGAACTACTTTGACATTTATCACACACTAGCACTCTCCTTTTCTATATTTATCATTTTGTTTTAGTTTCCCTTTTAATGGAAAGCATTATTCATTTACTTTCAATTTTTGATATTAATAAAGTTAAAATTAACATTTTCCTCTGAATAACATTTCATTGAAATTTTTTGGTATATGAAGAGCTGTTTCTTCTTTATAACCTTAAAAATTAATTAATGAAGAATAAATTACATTAAACATCATAAGCTTTATGGAGAAAAACTAACAGGAAATAAAGTGAGAATACTTAGGACTACTAACTTGATTTGGGTTGTAATTGAAAGGTGGCCTTTTGAAAAAAGTATAAAGGACCGAGAGGAAAGGGTTTGCATGTTTTGCTAATGAAAATCACAAGTAAAGACAGCAAATACGGAAACCAAGACCATGGCTAGGGGTGTTCCAGGCCAGTCTTAGAAACACAGGACAGGTCACATTGGCTACTCGTAAGGACTATTTTGCTCACTCTGAGATAATGACTAACCTAATCTGACCATTTAAAAAGAAAACGCAAGACCATGGGTGGAATTATGAAAAGATGAAAAGAGTGCTTCAAATCACGACGCTAATTACTAATAAAGTGGGCGAGAAGTTGTCTGCACAAAGTAGTGAAACAGCTTAAATTTGATAAACTCAATAAAGTACCCAAAGTACTGGAAAATACTATCATCACTGGCATAGCAAAACAAAAAGAGAAGTGTGGCTGAAACTAGGAAAGAAAGAAGTTAATCTGTTACAGATGATGAGAAAATGTGTGCTATGTCCTGAAAATGAATGGGTGATATCTGGCATGAAAAATCATTCAAGGAGCCGAGTCCAGAGTTTTAACAGACTCATTTGTGCCTTGACTGGAACTACCAAGAATTAAACCATGAGGTTTGTAAGAGAAAGAGAGTAACTGAGACAGATGGCAACACTTCACAAAGTAAAGGGTACTACTGTAGGGATTAGGGCATGACTGATGCAGAGAGGGCTTATGTGGTTTAGGAAAAAAAGAGAACCATTTAAAAATGCAAAGGAAGAGAGAAACTAAGGTAACTAATCCACTCACTTAGTAGGAGATGTGATGTAACATGACAGTGGAGAAGAAACAGCCCTCACTTTTAGGGGTTGCCTCAGAAAACAATGGTTTTGAGGGGGGGTTGTTTGTTTGTTTTTTAGTTAAAACAAGAAACTGAAGACTTACTCCAAATATAGCAGCAGTATATGGATTCCATCAACTGAGGAATGACTAAAGAAACTGTGTAGGGCATAAGTATGTGGAATTCTACTCAGCTGTAAAAAAGAACAAAATCCTGTTATTTGCAACAAAATGCATGGAACTGGAGATCATAAGGTTAAACAAAGTAATCAGGCACCAAAAGACAAATACTGCATGATCTCATACAAATATGGAGGCTAAAAATGTTCATTTCACTGCAGATGAGGATAGGTTACCACCAGAGTTCACCTAAAGCCAGAGAGTAGTGTAAGGTGTGCGACAGGGAGGGTCAATCAATGAGTCCCACGTCACAGCATAATAAGAACAAGAAGTTCTGATGTGCTGTTTCCCAGTAGACAGACTATTAATGACATTTATGTGTACCAAAGCTCAAAAAGCTAGAGAAAAGCGTTTTGCAAGTTTTCACCACACAGTGATGATAAATGTTTGAAAAGAGATATAATTAATCAGATTTCAATAGTACACAATATATATGTATCAAAATACCACATCATTCCACTGTGAACAAATTATATACACTTATGTATCAGTTAAAAGATAATATTTTTAAAATTTAAAACATGATTTCAAGATCATATTCACTTTTTGCTGAACATTCGATTGAGTAAAATGGTTAAATGCAGATGTGTGAGCCATCTGGATTAGCAGCAAAAAAAAAAATCTCTTTCACAAACTGTGATTGAAAGGATCATTAATAAATGAACAAAATGGAAATAGGTTCATTACTATTAATTTATGTTTAACTCCACATGAAAAATTGGCAGATTGCAGATCTCATTAATATTATTGAAATGGCTTTGAAAAGAAAATCAGTTTCTCAGGAAATAGTAGAAGACAGGGCTCACTCACTAAAGGAGCAGGCTAGATTAATGAGTTCAATTTATTCAATAAATTCATTCAAGCACTCAATATAATGAATTAGTCCTGCATTATACAAAGCTGAAATTTGGTCTCTCTGCACTTCAGACATTTATACTCTTGATTGTACAGTGGCACTGTGAATCAATTCTTTCAACTTATCTGTCCATTAGAAAAGTTCCACTACTGTGGATTCTTCCTAAGCCAGACCTTTTTGGGGGAGAGAGGGTGTTGGTCTTTTTAGTCAGATTTGCACATAATTCTGAAAAAATGGAATACCTTAAATCTTCATGGGTGATTACTACCGGATAGTTGAGCAGACATTTAATAGAAGAACATAGTGAACATTATAGTTCTATAGAGGACTCAGTGGAAAGGAAAATAAAAGTTATAAGATAAACATTATTTTCTCCTACATTTGCATATAGCTTACCCTGTTGATATCTACAGTAATAAACCTAAACCAAAATAACAGAATTTAATATTCAAAAACTAGCAAAATTGCTAACTTCAATTTAGTCAAGATTATATTCAAACTTATACTCAATGTTTGTCTAAAATAAACATAACTTAATGAGTCTATTGAGATGAATGAAATCTCATTGTTGCAGTAAATGTCAAAGGAAGAATTAAATGAAAATTATGATTGATAATACCATTACTGAATATGTAAAGAAAACAGATTGTATTTAGAAAAAAATTCATCTTGCAAATACCTCATGGAACTAGCATTCTTTTAAGGATAAATCTCTTCACTCTGTTGATGACTTCTCTTGCTGAGCAAAAGCTTTTGAAAAAAAGAGATCCCAGTTGCTGATTCTTTGTGATAGCTCCTGAGTTATTGGTTTTGTTCATAAAGTCTTTATAGGCATGCATGTCTTCAAGAGTTCTACCTATTCTCTCTCTCAGCAGATTCAGGGTTTCTGTTTTAATATTTAGATCTTGAATCTATCTCAATTTTAGTTCAGTGCATAGTGAAAGATCTGGTTTAATCTTCAGCATTTGGAAAGTCAGTTTTTCCAGCACCATATTAACGAGGTTACCTTTATTCCAGTGGAGGTGTTTGGCCCCTTTGTCAAAGATAAAATGATTAGTGTCTGGAGTTCTTACTCAGTGTCCTAATCTGCTCCATTGATTCTCAAATCTGTTTTGTTGTTGTTGTTGTTGTTGTTGTTTTTGCCAGTACTATGCTGGTGTTTTGGGGTTTTTTTGTTGTTTTGTTTTGTTTTGATCACTAGCTTTGTAGTATAATTTCAAGTCAGGGATCGTGATGCCCCCTGCCTTGCCTTTGTTGCCTTTGCTATTCTAGATTTCTTCTGGTTCTAAATGAATGTTAGGATCGTCTTCTCTAATTCTGTGAGACATAGTGTTGAAATTTTGATTGGGATTGCATTAAATCTGTTTAACAATTTTGAAAGTATGGCCATTTTCACTATATTGGTTCTTTCCTCACAAGAGCAAAGAATAGATTTCCATTTTCTGATATCCTCTTCAACTTCCTTTCACAGACTACTCTAGTTTTCAATGTAGATGTCTTTTACTTCCTTAGATTGATTGCTATGTGTTTCATTTATTTTGGATGCTATCACAAAAGGTGTTTCCCTAGTTTCTCTCTCAGTGAGTTTGTCATTCATGTACAGGAAGGTTATAGATTTTTGTATCCAGTCATGATACTGAATCTAGTTACTAAATCTACAAGTCTGAAGTGGAGTTTTAGCGGTCTTCTCTATAGAGTATCATGTTACTCACAAATAATGATAATTTAGCTCGTTCTTTTCCTATCATTATTCCTTTTATTTCTTCTAGAATCATTTCACTGGTTAATTTGAATAAGAGTGGTGAAAGTGAACCTACTTGTCTTGTTCCTGATTTTAGAGTGAAAACTTTTAATGTTTGACCATTTAGTGTGATGTTGGTTGTTGGTTTGTGATAGGTGGCACTTGTCAAATTGAGAATAAGACATTTTAATTTTCTGAAGGGTTTTTAATATGAATGAGTGTTGGACTTTGTCAAATGTTTTTTATGCATCTATTGATGATCATATGATTGTTGCCCTTTTCTCTTAATATGATGGATTACATTTATTGATCTGCACATCCTGCATCCCTGGGATAAATCCTGGTTTGACATGGTATATAATCTTCTCGATGATTTGATACATTGTTTGCCACTGTTTTATTGAAGATTTTGCATCTATGCTCATTAGGGAGATTGGCCTGCAGTTCTCTTTCTTAATTGGGTCCTTCTTTGGTTTTGGTACCAGGGTAATTCTTGCTTTCAGAAGTGAATTTGGGAGTACTGCTTCCTTTGCAATTTCATTAGAGTTTGAACAGTAACACCACTAGGTCCTCTCTAAATTTCTTATAGAATTCAGCAGTGAATTCATCAGCACCTGGACTGTTCTTTGTTGATAGGTTTTTAATTACATCTTCAATTTCATTGATATTGGTTTCACTGATACAAGTTTGTGCAGAATTTTTATATCTTCTTGATTCAACTTTGGTAATTCATATGTATCTAGGAATCTGTCCATTACTTCTGCATTTTCCATCTTATCAGAATACAAGTTCTCGAAGTAGGTATAGATGATCTGGATTTCTGCAGGATGTGTTGTGATTTCACCCTTTTCTTTCCTAATTGCATGTGTTTGAGGCTTTTCTTTCCTTCTTTTGATGAGGTTGGCTGGGGGTTTGTCAATTTAAATTAATCTTTTAAGGAAGTAACTCTTCTATTCATTGATCCTTTGTATTGTTTTTAGTCTCCATTGCATTGATTTTTGCTCTGATCTTAATTATCTTGTAAGTTTTAGGCTGGACTTGCTCTTCTTTTTCTAGAAGATTGAGTTTCAGTGTTAAGTTGCTTATTTGAGCTCAGTTTCCGTGATACATGTATTCACTGCTGCAGACTGTCCTTGCAGGATGGTTTTCATTGTGAAGAGACAGCCCATAGTGTGGGAAACAAGTTTCTCCACCCATTCCTCAGAGGTCTACCATCAGTCCACTCCTGAATGTAAAGACCCAATCCAAAAATGCGCATCAGAGATGAATAGATGCTTCTCAGGAGGAAAAGTAGAAACAATAAATAAAATATGAAAAAATGTTCTTCATCATTGATCATTCAAGAAATGCAAATTAAAACAAAGCTGAACAGTTTGTGCTCTCATTGTTTTACTGTTTAGTCACTTATTTCATGCCCAAATCTTGTAACCTGAACAAATACTTCTAAGTAACAATATGCAATACATTAGCCAGTATTAATTTTCTACTATTTTTTGAAATTCTATATCTTTTCTGGTTTTTGTTTTATTTTGTTCTCAAAATTAAAAAATAATAATGAAAATACAAAGCTGAGATTGTAGCTCACCCAGTAAGAATGGCTATTATTAAGAGATCAACCACTAAGAAATGCTGGCCAGGCTGTGGTGTAAAAGGAACCCCTCCCTGTTGATGGGAGTGTAGACCAGTGCAACCACTATGGAAATAAGTGTGGAGATTCCTCAAAAAACTAGGACTAGAGGTTCTATTCAACCAAGTTATTCCTCTTCTTGGCATCTTCCTGAAATAATTAAAAGCATCGTAGCACAGTGATACATGCACAACCCTTGTTCATAGCCACACAGTTCGTAATAGCCAAATCTTGGGAATCAGACCAAATGCCTATCATCTAGTGAATGGATTAAGAACATGTGGGGTTTTTATACAAATAGATACTACTCTGCCATAAAGAAGGATAAACTTAAAGAGATTTCTAGCTAAATGGATGTACCTTCATGCCAAAATTCTAAGTGAAATAAACAAGATACACAAGTATAACTGTAGCATTGTTTCTCTGGTGTGAGAATCCAAAAGTGTAAATAAGGACAAAAGTGTGTAGTAGATATTGTGAAATACGAAGTAAATGTTCAAATGTGGAAGATAACCAGGGATGGAGGAGGGGGAAAAGGAGGAGGAGAAAAGAAAAAATGATGAAAAAAAGAGGTAAAAATGCAAACAATGCTTTTGTAAATAAGGAGGTGAAAGGGGCTTAAAGAGGGGGTGGGGAAAGGGAACAAAGAATTAATTTTATCATGTTCAGGTACAAATTCTCTATAATGAACATCATCATTATATATATATATATATATATATATATATATATATATATATAAAATGTACCAATGAACTTGATGAATTTTTAAAAAGAGTAAACCTAAGATGTCATGAGATGAAATAGTGTAACAAGAATTCTCCTTGTGTTTAAAATAGGCAAAATGCATAGGAGTATTTCTAATAGAACTTTTAAAATATACAAAAATAAAAGGAGGCTGAGGATTTAGCTCAGTGGCATAAGCGCCTGTCTGGCAAGCACGAGGTCATGAGTTCGATCCCTGGTACCAAAAAAAAAAAAAATTAAAAAATTTAAAAATTTAAAAAAATAAATAAAAGGAGACCTCTTTTGAAAACTCAGAAATATCAAAAAGAAATAAAACATGTAATGAATGGTTCAATCAATAAATTTACTTACTTTAGTGTCTTAAACTATTGAGATGATTTCATACTCATTGACTTAAATGAAAGCTAATAATCAGAATACTTAAATCCTAGGTCAGTGATGTATCAGTTTGCCCATGACTATAATTTCATCGGTGATAAATTACAAAAGTCTGGGTTCATCATGACCCAAGGCAAGCCACTTAAGCTTATTGATCCACAGCTCTGCATTAAAAAAGCAGTAATGTCAATAAAAATATCAAAAAGTACTTTAAAGAGTAAGAAGATGATAACAACTGAAATTTGTAGATATCGCTGAGGGTGGACCTCAGTGGGCCAGCACCTGCTAAACACAAGTGAAGCCTCATAAGAGTCGCATCACTGTATGCAAAAATAAAATAAAACATTTGGAGATTTGGTAAAGTGATAAACACATATAGGAGTAGTAATAGCCATTGTCAATAAGGTGTTCAAAACATATTCAATCCCCAAGTCTCCCTGGGCTTTTGCTAACTGCCTAAATGTAATCTTTCAAACTCCAAAAGAACTATGCAGAGAAAAATAATATGCCAACATATCAAAGCAACATAGAAAATCATCTTTTGTCAAGATCAATAGGATAATTAGGATATAGATATTATTGAAAATTGGAAATAATGTTTAAATAAGTAACTGTCAAATCCAATAGAGCTGGCTCCAGAGTTCATTCAGAAGCAAAAACTCAAGGACGTTGCTATGGTTAGGATACATTCCCCCAAGTTCACATGCTGAAAACTTAATCCCTAGTACAGCAGCTTCGGGAGGTGACTTTTCGTGGGCCCCATGTCCAGTGCTATACGTTAGGGATGAAGTTCTCAGCACATGAACATTGTGGGAATGGGTTTGTTATCTCTTCAGAAAATTTATTATAGAAGCAAACAGCCTCCAAACTCAGTCTCTCTATCCCTTTTCCTCTCCCTGTTTCTCTCTCTCTCTTTCTCTCATTCTCCCACCATGAGAACACAGCTAGAGTATGCTCAGATGCGGACATCTGTACATGGAACTTCTCAGCCTCCAGAACCGTGAGACATAAATTTCACCTTTTTATAAATTGCCCAATCTGTGGTATTTTGTTATAGTAAGACAAAGCAGACGAATACAGGCACTGTATACTTTATGGAACATACAAAGGGCAAAGGAGAGAACTTGGGATGGTAAAGTACAGGCAGAGTCACCCCAGGAATTAGGAAAGCCCATGCTGAGCGCAGAATTATAAAAAGCACTTTGGAGACTTGGCCCGCTCCGCTGAGTGATCCGAGTGGCCGGTGGCCGTACTCCGCTCAGACCTGCTCGGCTTCTTTCTTACAGCATTTTTTATGCTCCCACTCCCGTCTTGCTCCGTCCAACAACCAACCCTGTGAGGCTTTATTCAGAAGACCCTCATGTGTGGGGCTTTCTTTGCGTGCCTGCAGAGAGACTCAGAGGAGCCGAGGAGCGTGCCGGAGGGAGTGTGACAGGCCCCTCTCCCGCTAAGGAGCAGACACTTCTGAGGATCAGTGCATCTTTGGCAGGTAGCACAGGCTGGCTTGGCTTCCTTCCCTTTCCTTCCTGCTTCCTAAACTTCCTTGCCAGATTCTCCTGCGAGCAGTTTTGATATTTTCCTTTTCTAAAAATCCGAGCAAAAGCAACTAGCTTCTGAGAAACTGAAAGAGACTTGAAATTTCATGCGTTCACATAAGGGAACAGCATCTCCAGGGGCGAAGGCTGGGTAATGTCAGATGAGAAGCGCTCTCCCAAGACGGGGTGCTGATGGGGAAGAGGGAAGGGAAAGAAGCCCAGACTCCTATGGAACCAGTAAAGAAGGATGAACTGTAACGGCCTCTTTCCTAATGATTACAATCTTTTCAGTGCAAACTGTATTTGACCGCATTACTGTTACTGGGGGACAGAGGCAAATGGCAGACCTTCCAGGTTTGCCCCAGTGCAAACAGCTGCCACAGCAAAGGTGACTTTTCTTTGCAAAGGGACTGACACCCAGGACTTCTTGAAGCAAGAGCATGAAGACCTGGCCGTCCGCCCCACCTTGAAATAGCTGTGAAAGATCAGGGCCGCTCTGGGTCCGCTGTGAGGACAGTTGGAGCTGTCCCTGTGTCCACACCACACCTTTCTTGTCAACCATCACCTATTGCTTTTGCTAGTACCTCCCACAGATGTACCGAGGGTCACCTTCATAGATATGCTTCTGGCTTAGCTCTGCCCCAGAGTCACTGTGGCCCCAGCCTGGACACGAACCACGCCAAACCTCACCATCCGCTGCACACCTGTTATTTTTAATGAAGGATGAAAAGAAAATAATTATCATAAAAATATTTTATGAGAAGAAAGTAGAAAATAACAAATATCAGCAGGTAAAAATTCTTCTGTAAGAAATGTGTATAAATCAGAGGAAAAATGTAGCCATAAAGCTTCTCAAATGATAATTTGCATCCACAAAATTCTTTGTGTTAGACTAGGTGGTAAAAATGAAAATGGCAAGAAAAGAAAGACATTAAAAGAGAAATAAATTTTAAATAACACAAATACTTTTAAAATAGTAATAAAATGTACAAAGCCATACAATATCCAAACTAATAAGAATAAATTGAAAGGAGAATATAAAGGTTAAGAAATCAAAGTAAAATAAGTCATTCATTGATATGAAGATTAAAAATAGGAAGTACATCATATGTAGAGATTCCATTAAGAAAAAACGAAATTAGAGACCAGAACATACATTTAAATCTATGTAAAATAATACTGGAAATAAATGAGGAGTTGAAGCTTCATAGAGAAAATGTCTATAGTTTTTTTAAGGGGGAGGGAATTAAACTACAGTGGTCAGTTTAGTTCTAGAGTGTAAATATAACAGCAAACCAACCAAAAAAAAATGCCTAAGTTCTCCATAATGATAACAAGTCACTTATCAAAAGCCAAAGCAGAAAGTGGGTGAAAGAGGGAGCAAAGGAAAAATCACTTCTGCATCTGTCCTGTAGAAAAGGAAGTGCAAAACAAGAGAGAAATAAAGGCAAATTACAAAGACATTAAAAATGAAAGTATGAGCCAAAAACATTGTGTTCAACAAAGTTCTATTTCCACAATTAATAAGTCAGATAAAAACTTTTAAATATGGATCTACCCCATTCATGCCATATTCTTCCATAATTTAAAAATTGGCCAGAAAACAAACTACTGCTCAAGTGTTGGAGAGGAAACTTTTGCAAAAAGACTAATGATAAGCAATCCATATAATTAACAATAGATGTAACACTAAAACAAAGAACTAAAAGAAAGAATTGCAAACACTGTATACTCCAACCAAAAGGTAATACAAGATGCAAGTAGAAGGTTGGTAGAGAATGGCAAAGAATAATTTTATTACCTGCATTGCTAACAGAATATCAGGTAAAGCTGAAAACATACAGGGGGGAAAAAAACTAATTTGGGACCGAGAACATTACACAGGATCTTAATAGAAAGATGACCACTTGACTAAAATTCTAGAGACTGATCGGAATGCCCCCAAAAGTGAGAAGAGACGAAAAGGGGTATTAAGTAACAGCAATGCATTCTGCATATGTATAAGTGTAACAACAAAGCAACTGATTTATTTTTAACTTCATAATCTCACTGTGATCATCAGTTACATATTGTTACGGTTGATGCACTGTGTCAGCTTGAGCAGGTTAGAAGTTTATAAGAGACTCAGCAGGGAGCCAGGTTCTTGCTTTGTAAACATCCTTCTCTTGTGCAAGAGGAGGGCAAGGAAACCTTGTGAGTGCTACACTCAGCCTGGAGGGGGAGTGGCCTGGGTACAATACAAGGGAGGAGAAGAAGCTGGCTCTTCCCCTTCTGCTGTGGCTGTTTTATGCTGGCTTCTGTCTCTGAGTGTTGTCCCGTGCCATGCCACCCTGCCTTGGAGCCAGCTGATTATAGATGGAAATTGCCACAACTAGTGAGCTAAATAAACCTTTCCTTGTTCATTTTGAGTTTCGGATATTTTATCCCAGCAACAAGAAAAAGGTAACCAAGACAGATAAACTCTGTTAACTCCAAAACTATCTCGAACTACATTTTTGTTGTAACACTGTTTTAGTAACTCTAGACTGATTGTGTGCGTGTATGTATGTATTACAAATTATATAATGTTGAATAAATCAGTAAACATTAGTATTTGGGGGAACCCAAGTGATTATTGTGGGAAAATTAATGATATAAATGTGGATTGCAGAAAAAGTGGAATAAGGCTATTGTTGAATTGAGTGAAAATATTACTGAGTACCCTATAAATTTTTTAATGCTGTTTTTCTAGATCATTTCACTGAAATGACATACAAGCTATAATAACCCAGTAGCAATGATCACCACAGCTAGTTCTCAGACAGTGGGCTGTAATTTAACTTCCCACTGAAATTAGAAAGTGTCCCTCCAGAGAAATCACAGAATCCAAACAGGGGGTAGGGAAAATACACATTGTGCCTGAAATACATTTTATTAGAAAACAAGTAAATGTGCAAAAACTGATGCAGACATTTAAATTGGGCACAAATTTGCAGTTGTTTAATGCATATAGAAATTGAACATTTTTTCATCTACTTGTTTTTCACGTATTTCTTCTTGTAAGAAATTTCTATTCATTTCATTTGCCCATTTTTGATCGAATCATTTATTTGGGGGATTTTTAAAATATATTTTTATTTTTTTAATTATTTAATCGGATTTGTGAGTAAATTTGTACATAAGATTCAGAATTCTAAATGTACAAGAGGTAATATAGTATAAGGTTTTTATTTCACTCTCATCTCCTTCCCTAAACACACACTGATAACCTATTACATCTTTCCAAAATTATTCCCACTGTTTCAATGTGCTACAATTTTATTTAATTATTCAGTTTTATGATCCCAGAATTGATCAATGTCTTTCTGATACTGAATCTTCCTCTCCAAGAATAAGGTACCTTTCTATAGGTTCAGACCTTTTATGTTGCTCTTATTCACATCAGATTTACCAGTTTCTGGTTTTGTTTTTGTTTTTGTTTTGTAACGGGGATTGAAATTAGGACCTTGCACTTGCCAGGCAGGCTTTTATGTCTCTGAGCTATATCCATGGCTCAGATTCACCAATTTCTGCAAGAAAGTAGCTAACAATTACCTTCCCTTTGCAGATGAAAATCTGAGATCTCAGGTCACAGAAATACTGAAGTTCCTAACTCCCCTATGGTTTGAATGAGTGTCCACCACCAATGCTTCTTTCTTAAAAGCGACGGTCACAGTTTCTGGGGTGGTTGGAGTCTTTAGGAGGCTGGGTTTAGTGGAAGAGAGTTAGATCATGGTGGTTTGCTTTTAATGGGGAAATGGGGACCCCAGTATCTTTCACTCTCTGTTTCTCAGTTTTCCAACTACCATGACGTAAGCAGTTCCCTCTACCACTTGTTTCTGCCATTGGTGTGCAAGCTTACCGCAAGCCCAAAGCATGAAGGCCAGCAGACCACAGACTGAAACCTACACAACAGAGAGTCAAAATAGATCTTTCCTCCTTGTATGTTAGCTCTGTTATTTTGTCACAGCAATGGAAAGCTAATACAGACACTACTGCCATTACATTTGTTACTGTAAACCAGAAAAAGTAATAGTAGATCGAAAGATAGCTGGCTGAGGTTGACGATGAATCTTATATTATTTGTCACTAATTACATACCACAAATGTGTTTTATTCAGTAGATCACTATAGTTACTATATCTTAGATTATTTGGATAGTATACATTTTTACTAGACAGTGAAAAATGAAGTAGTCATCCAAACCATGCTATGATGATTCATGTCATTTTTTTTCATGATGCTATGATTGTTTTCCCCAAATTAGCAGCTCTTAGCATTCCTATAAATGCAACTGGCATATTTTCAAATCCTTTGATGATGTGTTCACAATACTGGGTTTTGCCCTCCAAAACTCATTTTACCAGATGTTTCAGAGCCTTCTCGGGGACATCTCTTTGTCATCTGTTGACCAGGAACACTTCCATGCAGAGTTGCTTATAGATAATGCTCCCTGGGGGTAGACCTGGGGGAGCAGGTTATACACTCCCTGGGGGAGTGCTGTTATACACGGAGATGGCCCCACAGGTCACAGTTCCTCCAAATGCCTTCATCTGGGGTACAATGGTGTCCGAGAACTCTCCACCTACATTATCAAAATAGCAATCATAACCATCAGAGCCTTTTTTCAAAGCTTCTTCCAAAGAATCTACTGTCTTGTAGTTAAAGGGAGCATCAACTCCAACTTGTTTAAGGTAGGCAATCTTTCCCCAGACCCTGCTCTCCCAACAACTTCACGGCCGAGCTTAGCTGGGGGCCGCACAGCCGAGCCCACTGCTCCCACTGTTGCCTTCAGCAGCGCTGTGTCTCCACCCTTCTCGCCACACACCTCCAGCGGACCAAGTAAACAGTTAGACCTGGCCTGCCAACTGTCCTGGGGGCCAAAGACAGTGGGAATTTATCTGGCCACTCTGTGGACCATTTTCCCAGCCCTTTCCCGACAAAACTGAAGTTGTGATGTCCCACCTGAAGAAGCCAGTATGACAGTTCCTGCTGGGAAGGCTGAGTTTTTACTTTCCACAACTCTGCCGCTTGCTGCCCCCTGCTCACTCACCGTCCTTCAGTCACTTGGATGCCGGCCTCATGTAAGGGTCCACGGAGAGGGAAGGATTCCAGCAGCAGCGCCTCTCCGTTTGTGGGGGTGGGAGCTCAGCAGTCCCCGGCCCCAGGTGATTCTGCGTAGGTTCCCCAGAAGTGCTTCTTCAGGGCCCAGCTCTTAGCCTTAACCCTCATGCGGTTCCAGGGTCTGCAAGTTCCTCCAGCCCTGGTGAGGACTGCTTGCACAGCACCTTTAATTTTCATACATTCTAGATATTAATCCTCTGTCAGAACAGCTGGCAAAAACCTTCCTCATTCTACTGGTTGTCTTTTCACTCTTTATTTTTTCTTGTGTTCTGCTGAAGGTCTTCCATTTAGTATCTCAGTTGTTGATTCTCTGCCTTATTTCTTGTGCTGTTGAAGTTTTGTTGAGGAAGCTGTGGCCTGTCCTTACGGATTCACACGTTTCTCCTGTGCCATCTTCCAGCAGGTTGGTGCTTCCGTTTTTATATCTAGCCTTTTGATCCATTTTGTTTTAAGTGTAGTCAGAAGTGGTGTTACCGAAAACACACAAAAAACCAAGAAATGCTGGTGAGGATATGAGGCAAAAAGAACATTTCTACATTGGTGGTAGCGATTTAAACTATTACAACCACTATAGAAACCAATATGGAGATTCTTCAAAAAAATTAAAAATAGAAATTCATTTGACTCAGACACACCTCTCCTGGGTACAATCCTGAAATAATTACTCTTGTGAAACTAGAGCAATAGAGACATTCCCATATTCAGAGTGGTGCAACTCACACTAGCTGAAGTACAGAAGCAGCTTAGCTACCAATCAATAGATGAATGGAAAATAAAATGCAGTAAATACACGAAATAGAATTTTCTCAGCCACAAAGAAGAATAAATTCACATCCTTTTAAGGATGATGGGTGACTGCTGAGACCCTAATGTTACCTAAAGTGAGTCAGACACAAAAAGCTAAATAGTGCATAGTTTCTTTCATGTGAGAAACCCAAAGTATCAATATGTTAAAGAGTAAAACAAAGAAGAGATATATTTCTTAGTCGTCATTGAAAGCTCAGGGTATAGCTTAGAACAGAATGGTCAGTTGCAGTAGATTACGAGCACATTCAAAGATGTTTTAGCCCTCTGATCGTGACCTGTAAAAATGCCAGATAGCACAAGAGAATAAAGTCTGCAGATCCGAATATTTATCAAGATAACGTGTAGTGAGATTATCCTGAACTGTGCCACTGAGCCCAATGTAATCGCGAGTTCTTAGGAAAGACTGGTGGGAAGATCATTGTTAGAGATGAGAAAGTGCTTCGGCACATGATAATGTGAATTTTAAACTGAGCAGGAGAAAGAGCTACAGTGAAAGACACACTTCCATTAATTCTCCTCAAAATAACTCCGGTTCCTTCAGGCAGAGCTGTCCCTTGCTCTTGCTCCTTGCGGAAGCAGTTCTGCACGTGCTCTCACGAGTCTCTCTAGTTGTTCCATCCTGGCTACTTTGAGGTGTTGAATCAATTCGAAATTTTACCTTTCAGGGTCATTTTGACTGGGGAAGAGCCACAGGTCTGACAGTGCCAGATGCAGTGAAAAAGGTGGATAAGGACAACTGTACACTTTATCAGCCATCCTTTCCCTTGGATGACAACTGGCTGCTGCCGTCTCCATATTTTTATCACACTCGGTACAGACACTCAGGTGGAGGAGCACTGATTGAGAAACGCAAGAATGACGGGACCTAGTGTGCGTGGTAATGTGTCTGTTACTGTAATTTTAAAATTTCAACATTTAAAAAAAGTTCTCAATTTAAGCACTCACTGTACATTTTGCTAAAACCCACACGTATTGTTCTCTTTGTAGAGAGATTGCTTTTTTGCCTCAGTATCAAAAAAAAATGTCAGAGAGTTTATTCTTCCCCAGTAGGAAGCACTGTAAAAATAATGTGTTCCTTTTTTGTTTTTGTTTTTATTTTAAAGAGAATAAAACAAAACAGAACAAAGCAAATCAGAACAATATAAACACAGTTCAAAACAAGACAACAGGAAATCAACAGTGGCTACCATAATGTCTCTTGTTTTTTTTCAAAATAGTTGTCCATAGCTTCACACACAATAAATTCAAACAAAACAAAGTAGTATAAAAACCAATGAAAACAAAAGAATGAAAGTATTATGGGCCTTCAAAACAAGACAATAGGAAATAATGTCTATCTGAATGTCTCTTGTTCTCTTCAAAATAGCTGTCCATACCCTCACATATATTGAAATCAAATAATAGAAAATAGACTAGAACCAATCAAAACAAAGAATAAAAGCATTATAGGACTTGAAAACAAGATGATAGGAAATCAGCAATGACTACCATAATCTCGTTTTCTTCAAAATAGCTGTTCATATCATCACACATAATAAAATCAAATTTTGTAAACTCTTTAAGAGAAATTCTAGTCATATATAATCTTATACATGTACATCTATCCTTTCTGTATTAGAGGAAAAAACAAATTGAAACAAAAAAATACAAGAAAAACAAGAAACAAAAGTGCCAAATAAATAACAATAACAGAAAAACCAAAACAATAACAATATAGGTTTTCAAAATAAACTGGTAGAAACATAACAAAAGTTGTTATTTTGCATAGTTATCTTCATAAGAGTTGCTCAGATTACCAGGTGAAGACATGTAAAATTGATCTAATCCTATGATTATTTGTTCCAAGAACTGAGTTAGCTATCTTAAGTGTACATAAACATTTTTTTTTCTTTTCCCTTCCTTCTTTTTTCCTTTTCCCTATCTGAGTTAGTTTTCTCTTCTGAGCAGTTTCTAACCTTTTCACAATATTTATTGAAGATTTTGTATCTTATTTACTCTTTCAGTTTCTTATACCAGGGATACAATATGATATTTACACATGTGAGTTTGATTTATTTCACTTATGAGTATGGTCTCTCTCTTGCATATATATATTTGAAGACAGTGCTGTCAGCTACTGATGAAAAGAGTTTTATTTCATCCTTTCTTTTCTGCATGCCTTTCTATTTAGTGAATGTGCCTAAAAACACAATAGGTTACAGGCAGTCCATTAACAACCTAGCCACAGTCCTGTGACTATGGCACTGACCAAATAGGTCGCTAAGGAGCTAGTATGTGTATCCCAGAACTGAGAATGGTCAAATTAACTCCAACTTGCTGACTTTGCTTTTTCTGCATAACTCTTACATGCAGCACTGTAGTGTATACACACATCACACCACATTCCTGTACCAGGCAGTACAATCAGCAAAGGCTACAGCACTGCATAAGCAGGGTGTGCCACACAAGAGAAAGACATCGAGGCTCAATAAACAAGATGCAGAGAACTGTACACACAAAAAAGACAGATCATAAATCAGAACGGTGCACCTTGGCCATAAGTCCAAGTGGTCATTAAGCAATATGCTAAATGAGGCATGTCTGCAATATCATTTTCCCTTGCTAAAAGTGTTTTGTCCACTGAGGTCCTTAATTTTCCATGAAAAGTTTGCAAACAGCCTGCCAAGGTCTCCAAAAATGGCAATTAGAATAATAATGGCATTATAATAATTTGGGGGAAATCAATGCTCTAAATTACTACTTCTTATACATGAAACTGGTATATTTAATAACTTATTTTGGGCTCCTGTAATTTCCCTTAGCAATAATTTGCAATTTTCAGGGCATATTATTACATTTAGTTTTACAAGTGTATTGTTTCTAAACTTAACATACAAGTAATTACTACTGCAGGATAAACCTTAGTATTTTTACAAATTTTTCTACAGGTCAATATCTTATTTTTTTTCAAATTTTTTATTGTAAAGAAGGTGTGCATTTAATCTAAGTTCTCTAATTTGCTTATATAATATTTTAATAATATTACTTTACCATAAATTTACTTTCTATAAAATAACAAGCAGTTTCCTCAATTCAGAATTACACATTTGGTATAGTCATTTGAGTATTTTCTGCCTTCATGTGAAGTATCAGTTACAATATTGTCAATTTTACTGATACTTCACATGTTGATATTTTATTTATATTTCTCAATTATTTGCTCACTTTTACTATTTATATTTGAATTTTTGACTTTCTTATGTCTTTCCTTCTATTTTTTTCTAATTTTTTTCACTGTATTGTCCTACAGTGAAAACAAGAAAAAACATAATATTTGTCTTGCTGCTATAAATTTATACTACATTTTTAGCTAAGTACCAAATTTTGTTTCATTTAGTTGAACATGTTTTCCAACTGTACTTCTCCTTATTCTGAAGTATAATTTTAATTTCTAGGTATTTAATGCTCATCTAGATGTATTACTGTTTGATTTCTGATTTAATTCTTCTGTGTTCAAAGGACATACTCTGTATTCTTTATTTTTTAATATTGAAACATGATTTTTGTTTTTAAAAAGAAAAACAACAAAAACAATGATACAAAATTTCAAAACAAGAGAGCAGAGTAAGGATAGTTAATACATGCTGATTGTTATCTTAAAAGGAATTGCTCACATTACAAGACATAGGCATGAAAAATGGATCAAACGGTATAGACACAAACCTTTATTTTTAAATACATTTTATAACTCACCAACAGTACATCTTGTGTGCATGAAAGAAAGAAATATGAATTTTCAGTTGTTTGTGCAGTTTTATAATGATATTCATGAGGTCAGATTGGTTATAACTGTTCAGGTGCTCAGTTTTTATTGCTTTTTTGCATTATTCTTTCAATTATTCAGAGAATAAATAATCCAATCTCCAGTATGTTTGGGAAATTATCTTTTTTCCTCTATAATTTCATGCACTTAATCTCATTTACTTGCAAATGCTGATCTAATGATACATAGGAAGTTTATCTGTAAGTTTGGTCAGATATATCAATATTTTAATCTTTATCAAATGTTTCCTCTTAATCTCTAGTTACTATGGTTTGAATGAATGAGTCTCCTCCTCCAAAATTCATCTTGAAGCGATATCTCCACTCTAACAGGACCGAAGGGCAGCTTTGGGGAATGATTAAGTCATAAATGTTTTGCCCTCAAGAATGGAATCAGCATTCATAAAACGACCTGGGGTTGCAGGAAACACCTTACGAGAGATACAGAAACAGCCAGCGTTTTGACAGCAGTTACTGTAACCGCTGGCACTTTGATCTTTGATACTCACCTCCAAAATTGTGAGAAAACAAATTTCTGTTGTTTTTCAGTTGCCTACTCTGTGGTGTTTTGTTATAGCTATAGAAATAGACTAAGCTACTAGAAACACTTTGCATGATCATCTGTTTGGTTGGATATTCTTGTGGCAGCTTCATTATTTACATGCTATACCTTTTACCATTTGATTACTATCAGAGTATCTGTTTTGATACAGTGAAAGTGTATCTCTTATCATTTATTCAATTTGCCTTAACTACTGTTATGGTTAAGCTGTATCTACCAAAATATTATTTGCTTTTTATTTTCTTTGGGATTTATTCATGTATTATTTTTTACCTGTTTGGAGCATGAGGAGATTTATAGTTAAATTTGTTTTCCCAATTAACATTTAGTTAAAAATCCTTGACATTTCCTTTACAATGATCGCTCTAGGGAAAGCACTGCCTTAGAACAAAATTGTAACACGTTCTAAAAATATTAAAGGCAAGCGGACAGATCTTTCACACTCAGTGTCAGTGCTGCTGCTGTTATCACTGAGTCCCCAGCATCACAACACTCCCCCAAGGTGGTCAGTCTGCAACTCTGTGGCAAGTGGATTATATTGGACTTCTTCCTTCATGGGAAGGCTGGTGTTTTATCTATACTGGAGCGAATGCCTGTTACTAGTATGGATTTGCCTTCCCTGTGTAATGTTTTTATTAAAACGACTATCCTCAGACACACAGCATTTCTTATCAACCATCGTGCTGTTCTACACTGCATTTCCTCTGTCCGAGGAACATACTCCATGGCCAAAGTACTGTGGCATTCAATTCACTGGTCTTACCATGTATGTACACCACTATCCAGAAGCAGCTGGATTGATAGAACAATGAAATGGCCTTTCAGAGACCAAAGCACAGTGGCGCCCAGGTGGCACTGCCCAGGTGGAACTGGGTCAAGGTTTTGCTGAATGCACTGTATATACTTTGAAGCAGCATCATACATAGGTATTGTGTCTCCAATAGGTAGGATTTGTGGGACCAGGAGGTAAAGTGTGGAAATGGGACTTCTGCATTCTGTTCCTGCGACCTTATACTCTGCTGGCCTAGAAATTTTAGTTCCAGAAGGGTGGCAGGGAAGGAAGCTGCTCCCGGGAGGCACAACTATAATTCCATTGAACCAGAAGCTCAGAATTCCCTTGGTCACAATGGATTTCTCGTGCCTGTGAGTGAAAAGGCTGAGAAGAGGGTTATGGTGTTAATATGAGTGATTGATTCAAATTCTTCTGGGGAAATTGAGATACTACTCCACAATAGATGTAAGGAAAAAAATGTTTGGAGTACACAACATCTCTTAGAATGTCTCATTTTATAACTATGACCTATTATTAAGATCAATAAGCAACTACAACAACTCTTTGAAAGAGATAAATGGTTGATATAGGGTGCAGAATGCTCAAGAATAATAGTATGAATTGCCCAACCAGAAAAACAACCAAACCCTACAAAAGTGCTTGCCGACAGCCAAGAGAATACAGAATGGGTGCTAGAAAGGGTGGTTATAAACATCAGCTGTGACCGTGAGACCAGAAAAGAATCTAATTGTCATAAATGTTTACTTCCTATGTGTTAGCATGCTGGTGTATATACATACACACATGCTCAGCAGATATCTTCATTGTCTTGTTTTGGTAACACAATATTGATTGACATAATATTGATACTTGAGAATTGTCAGATCTATATTATGTTTAAATCATGAAATGCCTGGAAGAGAACAGTAAGGATTATCTAAATAAAAAGTGATACCTTCTATGTAGAGGAGGAAATAAGCATGTTTCCATTTGGGTGAAAGACAGTTGTATCACGTTAGTCATAATTTTGAAGTGGCTATTATAATTGGAGATCAACTATGGTTTAAGGAGGTGCGTCTTGCTATCAAAATGACAAGGGATGGATTATGACTGTGAGTCACGATGTGTCAACTTCAATGTATTAAGAAATGACAGCAGATTAGAAAGCACAGGAGGTGTGTATAGATGACTTGCAGGCCAGCAACCCGAGGGGGGATTGTTGACCCACGCCCTGTGGATGACCCTAATCAACAGGCTTGTAGCTTGAATACCAGGCTTGTAACCTAGGCGGAATAAAGAGGAAACAAAGTAAGTATGCCTGTTTTGAAGTGGTTCAGTGCTCCTAAACAGGTCTGCCCTTTGCTGTCAGCACGTTTGTACAGAGGTCTCCTGGCCTCCGGTTTATTCAACCTTCAAAGGCAGATTCATACCTGCAACTCTCCAGGGGGCTTCTAGCCTTCAGTGCTTTTTACTTTTCGATTCCCGTCTTCTTGGAATGAGCAGCTGCTATCATGTGATATGTGTAGGCTGCTTCTCAAAATCTTAAATTTTTAACTCGATGTCTTTGATCAAACTATTGATTAAAAGATTCTATGATATATTTCAAAATGACTAGAAAAAAAAAGGAATTTGAAATTCCCAAAGCATACAGTAACAATTAAAGTGATAGGAATTATTGGGGATCTGGCCTAGATCCCCAGTCTCCCAAACAGTGTAGGGCGAAGGCATAAATAAATGAGACAAGTGAGATGATTTTAGGGCTCCAGGAGGATCAAAACCCTCTACAGAGTTCGAGACTCTCAAGCTAAGACATGGAATGTCTCTGGGTGGCCTATATTTATTTAGTATTCAAACAAGGAAGGGGTTAGAGTGGAAAATGCAGGAGACCTGAGCAGGACCTTGGGTGGGCTTCCAGGACCCCTCCAAGCAACAGACTATGCTAATTAAGGAGAACTATCCTAGGAGAAAGTCTCCAGGTGAATCCCACTACAGGAGTGAAATGCCTGCAGCCACAATCACTAGCTTATTAATTAAATTGGAGCCAGGTGTTATCAGCTGTGGCCTATCTGGCCCTTTGCGTGTCTCTTTGTTCTCACACCCCCCGCCATGCCACAGCCCTGCACATGTGCTCAGCTGCAGTGGCTCCAACAAGGAATGATTACTTGATGGAGTTGTCACACGTGCGTATACACAGTATGTCAGTGTGTAGGCTCTGGGGTATCTTATCATATCCTGTAATGATACACAAATCTTATGTCTCGATGGAAAAAATCTTGAAAATTTGGGGCCAATATTTATTTTTTTTGTGTGCATTCTAGACTTCAGTCACATGGTAGACTGTTTAATAGAATGAAATCAGCTCCTGCACCTCTGTACTTCGTGTTTTCAAACTTATTGTTCTTCAGCTTCACTGATTCCTTGTTTTTTATATTCAGGTTTACTCATTTTTCTCCTTCCCTCCCTCCCCTTCAACTGTTAAATCTATCCAGTTAAATTTATTCTAGCAATGTCAGTGTTCAGTTCTAGAATTTTCTATTTTTTTAATTTTTATTTTATATATTACCTTAATTATTTATATTTTATACATGTATTTATTTGCGGGGTATTTTGTAATGACTTTACATTTTCCATTTCTAGCAAGTGTTTCCATCTCTTTAAATTAAAAAAAAATATTTAGCATATCTCTCCTTATCATGATCTTGTGTTAGAAGCCTGGAAGCTCCTGTCTTTTAGGCATTTGTGAAGTTCGTGTTAAGTCACTGGGCATTGTCCTTACCACTGCAGGAGACTGGGACTGTTACTTCCGCCTCAGGGCTTTGGTGCCCATTACCCAAACTCCTTTGCGCCCCTCCTCCCTGCTTACTATTACAATTAACTTCTATTCTCAGTTCAGAAGGGCATTTTAAGCTTCCGCATAAATGAGAGCATGTGCATCATTTTTCTTTTTCTGATTTTATGTGTTCCACTTAACATGAGGCACTCTGATTCCAGAAAATTTTGCTACAAATGACAAGATACCACTTTTCTGGTGTAAACAGTCTTCCACTGAGTGTGGTAACTACATTCTAACTATTCATCCACTCATGGATAACTTGGCTTATTCCATATCTTCATTATTGTGAATACTATAGCAATAAACACAGGTATACACATTTCTTTTCGGTATACTGATTTCTCTTACTTTGGACATATACCTAGAGGTGGGATAGCTGGATTATATGGCAGATTTTTTAAAAACTGAAAATACGGTCTATCATATTTGCATTTCTCTGATTAGATTTCCTATTTTAAAAAATATTAAGGTTAAATGTTATTTACAACTTTGAGATTTGTCATGGGACTTAAATTCTTTATTTCAAAATTTCAACTTCTAGACAATGTTGAAGTTGATTTAATTTAACTACATTTTCAACTAGGAACATACCTCAATTTATTGAAACTATTTTAGGCAAAGCACTTCAATGAAAAATGTGAGTTGTATAGAAGACGGTTTATCTCATTCCATTCTCTTATCATAGTCAAAATACTTCACATCTTATTAAATTATAAGGAATTCATGGAACTGAAAATTTTTCATGGTCTGCTAAAAGTTCAATTGACTTCCTTCCATCTGTGGAGAAAAACCATTTTTCTCCTACTTGAACATTGATTTCAATAGTCCTGATACATGTTTTGAACCAGTCACAGTATCTATCTGGTCTAATAAATGAATAAAATAAAATATTTCTCATGTTCATTTGAACATCTGTGAGATTCATGATTTTACATTTTTTGGGAAATTGTCTTTTGATAGTAACTTAGATATTATGAATATGGAGATTTGGAATCCCAGAAATTGTTATCATTTTCTGCAATTAATATTTCTTTTTGTTTTTGCAGGCAACTAATGATGATGATGACCACAAAACGCAAATTGTTTTGTGGACCGCGATTCTCACTTTGGGCCAGACGTGGTATCTTTGGGAGAACAGCTGAGTCTGTTCAAGCCTCAGCAGAGATGCAGCCAGACCATAATCCAAGAACCCGTCCCTGGCCTTTCTAGAGGAGATACAGGATGAATGTCATATAATTATAGTATAACATTAGAGATTTTCAACATGGAGGAGTTACACTGACTCCTAATGCTAGTCTTCATTCCGGTCTGTGCTCCCAGCAGCCACACAAGCCCATTACTCCAGTCCCTCGGGTGGAAACAACCACAGAAAGCTTTGACTGAAGCTGTCCTCAGAGCCAGGGTTCAACTCCTGGCTGCTTCTCTCCATTTCCCAGTGTCTCAGGTAGATCTATGGTGGCCAGGTCTTACTATTGCCCTCTGGGACAGCCTCGGTGCTTTTGGATTTTACTTACCTCTTAGGAGAAGTGCCAATCTGAGCATAGGAAAGTTTTGAAAACTATACATAAATTTCCTATAGAAATAAACAGTACACATTGGAGTCTTTCATCATAACACATTTAGATGTATTTGGGACATGCACATTTCATATGTGACATGCACATTTCATATGTGGTATGTTTACTCTCCCAGTATAGCTGTAGGATGATATTTGACACAAGTCTAATCTTTACAGTATAAGAAAGCTAAGAACATTTTAAGTAGGTCTTTGAATTGGCAGTAGTATGAAACAGTGTCTCGAGAAATGAAGCAGGTAAAAGTTGAACCCCTTTTAAACTGTTCATCATTGTCTTGTAAGAAAAAGAGGAAGAAAAGAAACCAGTGATAATAATGATTAAGAATGGTTACGAATGACACCTTCACTTAGGAAAATAGACTCGATTTTTGATGAGCTGCTCCACTGTATTTGTGTACTTTTGTTATTGGCTTTTTCAAGACGCTCACCTTTTCCTCTGCCTGCATCTCACACTACCCCCTGCCTTAATGGCTCTGTACTTGTCCCCTCAGGGGGACGTTGCACTCAGGCTCCCAGGCTCCCAATTTCCATGATGTAAGGAAACACAGTCTGTTGCTATGGCAACGATCAGCGTCTTGCAGCAGGAGTCACTGTGATTACAGGTCTCTGGTGCTAGACTCTTTTTCTTTCAGTCAGTTTTCAGAGATCCCTTTTGTTCCTCCGCACACTCCAAATTCAGTATTTAATGTGCTTTGATTAAGGTTTCAAAGTTTAACCACTGTAGTGATGGGTTAAGTGCCAATACTTTAATCTGTGTTTTTTCCTTTAATTGTGTTTTTCTGCATATGGGAATGTTTCACTGAATTATGATAAAGTGGGTGTTCCTGACACTGAAAAGCCATATGAATCAGTCTTGTATTAGAAAATGCATACATTTTATACTTTTATTTACATGTGCGCTAAATTACAGGTTTCAGATCTGAGTTGTAGAAACTGAATGTCTTGATCAAAAATGCAAGTCATGACTCTCAATTATTTTATTGTTTAGGACAAGAATATCATTCGGCCACACATTTAGCATGAACTATCAGTATACAATCTTGTATTTATCAGATGTTTCAATCAAACATCTAGATCGAAAGATTTAATATATTTATAGTTAAAAGTACATTTTCTGGGGTTAAATTGTACCTTCATGGCTATATAGATCCAGAATTGAAAACCCCTTTACTGAAATAGGTAGCTGATAGATATAACACTTGCCAGTTTTATTATGGGAAGGAAACTGTCATATAGCTAGCATACTATGAATTTTCTAATTACTGAAAACTCACTTAAAATTTTTCTAATAATATTTCTATTAGAATTTTGGGACAAGGCTAAAAGTCTATGAAATGCAATTTGTTAAACTTTTCCACATACATAAGAGGTTTTGTTAGACAAAGCTGAAGAATAAATGAATAGCCACTGATAAAGGACGTCACACAAGTACCCCTGGTTTTCCCACTCTGATTCAATTAAATGTCACCTGGTAATTTGGGTTTCTATTTAAAGCCTAGACTTTACTATACGAGTCAAATCATTTTCTTATTCCAAAATAACAAGGATATCCTAGTTTAAAATGCTATTTAAAAATCACTAGATAAGAAAACCAATTTTGCACACTATTTTCTAGCATTGTACATCTAAATCACCTTTTGACAATTCTTACTATATATCTTGCTAAATCACGAGTGTGGTAGATTAATCTCAGGCTTCCATTTATTAGTCCCCAAATTTGTATAGTATCAGGCAAATCTAGAGGACTGACTCTATTCATAAAAAAAGTCTATAGATTTCACAAAGAAGGAAAAAATGCATTTATCTTTTGCACCATGCTGCCAAACAACATGCTTTTTAAGCTTCAGAGGGAAAGCATGACAAGTTTAGGGGTTTACTGTAAAAACGCACATCTTTATGTTCATTGCCTTTTCAAAAGCATTCTCTATTTTTCTTCAGTTTTTTATTAGTAGATACTTGTGGCAGGTAAGGATCACACTCCATGTGGGGAACTGATACGGTACAAGTACATAACACATCTCAGTTCTCCCTTCACCCTCTTCCTTCCCCTGACTCTTCCCTCCCTCCATCTCTTGGTCTCCTTCTCATTTACAAAGTTCTATCAAACCTTGGTCGTATTTTTTCTGTGTCTGAAGTGGGGATCGAACCCAGGGCCTTGTGCACGAAAAACACAAACCCTACCACTCAGCTGCAGCCTCAGCGCTCGCACATTAATCATAATCCAGTACTGTATACCTCATGCCAAGTGCAATTCTGCTTCTCTCTTCCTCTATTGGCCCTTTTCTAGATCTCCTTTTCATAAAAGGGTTTATTAAATGCGTGTAACTCCACAAGTCTGTAAACAACAATTTTAATATATTGTCTTTATGTTTCACTAGAAAACTCTAAGTCTTACTTTGCAGCAAAGAGATTCTGACTGGGAGTGGCCCTGGGGCAGTCATGTTTAACCCTTGAATAATACTGTGCCTCTGGTCAGGAAATGCTAAAATTAGTGAGCCGCACAGCAAAAGTGAAACAATAATCACTGCACATTTTGATGTTCATACTATAGGATCTCGATACTCGATCAATCAACCAGTGCTCACACTGGATTCCCTATGAGTCCAGTAAATGTGTCAGTGAGCTTGTATTTAGAGCAAGGGAGCACATATTTTGAAGAGAAAACATCCAATAGTAGAACCCAGCAGATCAAGAGTTTTGAACAATAAGAATAAGGCCAAACCAAAACACATAACTTCGGTGGGAACTTACAGGTGAGTTAGGTGACAGTGATGCAAATATATTCCTGTGGAGAAAGAGAGCTTTAAAGACAGCTGGTGTGAACTGTAACTCAGTCAGTGAACACAGGGGAAGGGGAACTGGCTAAGGCAATGTGCCAGGCAGTGCATCACATTACACAAACACAATTTCAAATATCTGTTCTATGCGGGGGCCTTTCTTTTAAATGCCAAATGAACCAGTTTATAATTTTAAAAAGCATTTCTATGGAAATTAGCTGAACATCTTAATAATTACTTTATACTTTACCAAAAGATGTCATATTCTTGTAATAATAAGGGTATTGACAGTTTAAACACTTTGTAAATTATATCACATTTGAAGTTTAAAATATTATGAAGTAAAATTTCTAATATAAATGTTTAGCTTTCTTACAAGAATGGGATTCTATATAGTTCTTAATGATTGCATTTCAGTAAATACTAAATAACATAATAGCTTTTTGAAAACACAAAAAGCAATAATACTAATCACTTATTTTAGAGACATTATATCAATTCTCCAAAGTGGGTATGAAACATAGGGCAATAGGCTGAAGGCAGAATATGAATATGTTTCTGATTACTGAATTCCTTAGCAACTTCATTCTGTATTTTACACATAACTGTGAATTTGTGTTATTTACATCATATATTACTTTAAGAGTACATGTAAAGGAGTTATAAATGAAGAAATGATACTTCATATTAAGAAAAAAATCTCCCACTGATGAAAAATTATTTTCAAAAGTTCAAATACTTTAATGTAGTACAAGGTCTTAAAATATGCTTGATACTTGAATTACTGATATTATATATTGCGTCAGATAAGCCTTTCAGGTTTTAGAGATTTTTCAACTTAGTAAATACACTAACAGTTGGATACAATGGATACAGTGGAAAAACACCTAGTCAGAGTGCTGGGATATTTGCCTATCACCTATTTACCTTTAAAATAGATCCTAGCAACTCTATAAATGAGTACCCAGACTACAGGTTTGTAAATTC
Organism: Hydrochoerus hydrochaeris; assembly: GCA_004027455.1. Classification (NCBI taxonomy): domain Eukaryota; kingdom Metazoa; phylum Chordata; class Mammalia; order Rodentia; family Hydrochaeridae; genus Hydrochoerus; species Hydrochoerus hydrochaeris. Next base: position 79,300 of record PVLA01004318.1, on the reverse strand, counting down.
AGTGTGGTTATATAAATTCAAGTTCTTTAAAATGAAGGTGTCAAGTAAGTAGTATATGGACAGTAGAGTTAAAATCCTAATCTTTTGTGGAAATAGTTCTGTTGAAAATAACACCAAAAGCAAATGTTGCTTAGTTGGCAGAATTCACTAAACAGGAAATTTTATAAATATGAAAATTAGTGCTTTTTCCAGTACCTCATCTCACAACATCTAAAGCAAGAATACAGTATTTTGAAAAAGGATTAACTTATCCAGAGTATTCATCATTTCTTTTGATTTGATGCTAAAATCACTGATAATGTCAAATAACATGCTAACCAAGAAAAGTTATCTATTAGGTAGAAAGCATTTTGGATTACCTTCATCCAACTTTAGCTGATTTGACCCAGAATTATGACATTTAATTTGACCCTAAAGAGCAACTTTTCTATTTAGGAATCAGAAGTTCTTTCAAAGTTTGTGTTCCTGAACATGTTACTGAAAGCTCGTAACACCTAACATACCAACAATGTCATGAGATTTGCAACTTAGCTGAAAATAATCATAGGATTTGGAAGTTGAGCCATCTTCACCGATAAAAATAAGTCTTTTCCTAGTTTGATCAAAACCGTTAATTCCAGTATCAACCTATGCATAAGTTGAAAAGTCCTTTATAATTTTCTTAAGAACATTTTGGGCATAGTCACAAAGAAGTTTACAGCTAATTTAATTTATAATGCATTTGAGATATGATTACCACCATCATAAATCTCCATATAGCATGGAATTTAAGCAAAGCATTGCTCAAATAAATTGTAAGATCTCATGTAGTAATAAATTTGATTCAGTGCACTATTGTGTCTATTCAGTGTAAAATTTAATAGCAGGAAAAATACTTCAATTTAAATTTTGTATTTCAATCGTTTAATGTGAATTTTATAATAGCTATGATGCATTTAACCATGTAGTGTGCCCAATAGTGAGGCAGGTGGACTCAGAGAGAAATCTCAGAAGTCCCTGCCTATCTGTATTCATGTTGTTCATACTCCCCGGCCTTAAGCAGCGGCGGGACTACCCAACTTACTTCAAACCGTTAGAATATGACAGATTCATGGGGTATTCCAAGCATGGTTATGTAACCTAACAGTGTAGCTGTCTTCTTGCCAGCCTACACCCCACCTTGGTAGGCTAGATGTAGTAAATCTTGTTGGGAAGGCTCCTCGGCCAAAGAACTGAAACTGGTCTTAGATCAACACCCACACAGGGACTTTAAGCCTCACTTCAACAGCGCCCCCTTCGATGAATTCTGCAAACAACATGAAGGGAGGAAGATCCTGCCCCAGTAGAGAAACCCCCAACCTCCATTGCAGCTGTATGAGAAACATAAAACATTCGCCCAATCCAAACCAGGCTGGACTCTAACCCCTAAATATGTACAGATTTAAACTGTTCATTTTTATGACTTGTTAGCCAGCAGTAGATTGCTAATACAAAGAAAAAACTCACTTTCATGCTAATCATTGCATGTATGTCACTTCAGTGGCTGATAGACTGTTAGAGATTCATGCAAGATTTCACAGAACAGTGGTTCTTGCCAAAAAGAAGTTAAGTCAGCACCAGTTCAAGATCACAAGATGCTAAGTATATTTTCTTTTTCACCAAAGTAAGACCATCCATGATCAGCTCTTTAATATAAAATTAATTCTTAATTTTGTGCAGGAGTAGTCAAAATAAATTTATGGATTTAATCAATCTTGTGTCAATAAATGATAACAAATAAATGTTCCGATCAGACTTCCCACTATTTAAGTTACCCAAATTAACCATACGACTGAGCGTGCAATTACTTCATCAATATTTCTGTTCATCCACTTAAACAATAAAGTGCTCAGGGAATATTCTTGCAATTCCAAAACTGTTCAAATTAAAGGTTCAATCTGAGAAGCATGTTATGTGGTGAAACTACCTAGATTTTTAGAAGAGTGTATCAGAGTTCAATGTTCCTCTAAGTTCTCTTTTTCTGCCCCTTACAGTGGTATATAGCTCCATAATGAATCATCAGAGCAACCATTCGTATTTTTTCATGTTTGCAGTTCATGTAGTTTTCAGTCTTCTTGGGGAATGTGTGCATGTACATAATGCAATTTGCTTCTTTTTTTAATTCCTTTCCCCTTCCCTCTCATCTCCCTCACTCCTCAGCTAAGTCCCCTCTCCCCATATTTATTCTTGTTATCATTAACCTTAGCTTGTGCTTATAACACACAATGTTTGCATTCACTGAGGTTATTAGGTTTCTCCACATGGTGCATCTTTATCTGCACCCTTCTCTCCGCTCCCCTCTCCTCTCACCCTGTTCTCCGGGCCCTTTCCCATGTGAAAGGTTCCATCCTCTTGTCTCACTCTATCCCCCTTTGATGTGCTCTTTGTTTGTGCTTTAGCTTAAATACCATGTAGTGACTCTCATTTGAATCAGGCAAAATACAAACCACTTTATCTTTTTAAAAAACTCTCGATGTTATGAATATGATAGAAATATTATCATGCCGTCTTTTGAATTGCAGGGTAAATTTTTAAGAATTTCTATTTCACTTGAAAATACAAGTGCCCTAAGTCATGCTGTTCCTAAAATTACTTTATCAACTGCTTTGAACTTACTAAAAATGTAGGGAAATAATAATACAGCCAAAATTATTCTACTTCGTTGATCTGAACAAAGAGCTAGTTAAAATATACTTAAAGGAGAACATTTTGCTGAAAATAAAAGCCAAAAATGAAATAGACAAGTGAAGACATCTTTGTGGAAATAAATATGCATCTGAGAGCACAGGAAGGAGAAGATGAAAATGCAATCAATCAATCAATCCTCTAATGAATTAACAAGTACAGCAAGCGTCTCATGCTCCTCCGTGTGACAGAGCTAATGAACAGAAGGGTGCTTTCCCAAAACAGGGCATCAGCACATTCCAGAAACTCATTTGCTTTTTAAAGGCATTATCAACAGCATATGGCCGGTTCTTGAAAATCAACATAGTTTCCTTTGCCATCGACATTGAGAAGAAATTTTAGATTTGTTTTAATCTAGAGAAGTAATGTTAACAGAGAAGAGATTAGAGCTACATGTTTTTAGTGTGGGTATTTGCATATTTTTTTCTTTTCTTAATTTACATAAGTCCTTAAGGGAAATTTAAGTTAATTTTTATTGGAGTCTTCCTCTCTCCATCACACCAAAATGACACCTTTAAGAATTACCTCACTGACAAATGGGGCCTCATAATTGCATGCTAGCAAGGACCAGGTTAGTGACTTCAAGGAAGAGCACAAAGAATGAGTACCTCCTCTAAGAGCACTTTCTCCTGAGTTCCGTCACTTATGGACATGTGCAAGTGACATCTCAATATTGACTGATTATTGAGTTATCGAATGGTTTACATTGAACTTTCTAATTTTAAAATTATTGATACCTAATTCAAATTATTTAAAACATTGCTAGTAGAATGTAACTAGCTGTAGTCGATCAGAGCCGCTGTACTCCGCAGACTCCCCTCATGGGCCACTGAGTGCATTCCTGGTCCCTCGCCGCGAGTCCTAGTGAAAGATGCTTGACACAAAGTGGACCAGCTACATTCTCTGCTGGAGATGGAATGATGTTATGTCCTCCTGTGGAGGACAAACCATCTGATAAGGCAGCAGCAAAATAATAAGGCCCACGACTTTGGGAAGTACATCAGTTTTCAATCATCCTTCAGTTGCTGAGGTGATTCCAGGAGTTCTTCCTGCTAAGTATCTTTTCATTGTTTTTCCCTCATGTGGCCATTTGGATTTCATTGCCTGAACGTGAAAACAACAGAGCAACGATGATCTTGACCAAAATAAGAAGAAAACACTAACTGAGATAAAATATCAATCTTTGTGCTTAGATCTAACTCGTTTGAACCAGGAGAAAGATTAAAATACCAAAGGTATTTGAAGAGCAGATTAATATTTTTGTTGTCAGTGTGAGCTCTGGGGTAAGGTGGTAGATGCCACTGATATTTAGTGTGTCCAGGACCCTTGTGGACTTTCTAATGCTAGAAAACATTCTATAAAGAGAGGCAAAGTTTTAGAAATAATGATCATGTCAAACACCACAACAAATATTGCTATGATTTTTGAAAGATACCAGTAAATGAACCGTGACACATCAAGAGTCTATAATACTGCTTCAGAGTCTAAAATGCCAAACTGATCTGGTAATGGGTGTTAATGGTAAACCATGATGCGTCTGTCAAATGTTCTCAAATTATTTCCTTCCCTTCCCTTCCCTCCCCTCCCCTCCCCTCCCTTTCCTTTCCCTTCCTACCTTTTCCCTTCTCCTTCCTTTTTTCCTTCTCTTTTTCTTTTTCTTTCTTTTCTTTTCTTTTCTTTTTCTTTTCTTTTCTTTCTTTCTTTCCTTCTTTCTGTCTTTCCTTCTTTTCTCCCTTCTTTCCTTTCTTTCTCTTCACAAATTGCCTTTGTTCTTGAGGGTTTACAGTATATAAAATGCATTAAATTGTTTGACTTTTTTTAAAGAAGGAAAAACACTCAGTTTGAAGTATCTTCATTTCAGAGATCATCCTTTGTTTCCTGTTCATTTTTCAGCTAGCTCTTACAGAGTACAATCCTAAGTTTATCAGTATCTCTTTGTTACCACTAGAGAGAAACCTGAAAATCACTTCACTTTTCTCTAGCATTTATTTTTGGATCTCCATTACAAAGTTTTCTAAATGATTTCAAGTTATGATTTAAGTAAATAATCATTTTTACCATTACACTTGCACATTTTTATTTGGAGAGACCCTTAATATTTGAAAGTATTATTAGATAGATAGATAGACAGACAGATAGATAAACAGGCAGACATACACAGAGAGACACTGTGAGAAGGAGGTTGTATATTTCTGGTACTTAAGTATTGCATGGGTGAACCAATTGATAAAGCTAAGGCAAACAAGGATTGTCTGTTTTTTCTTAGCATCATTTTATCTTTATTATTGAAATAAAGTGTCATTCTTTAAATTTTCCAAACTCAGTAAAATTCATTTGTCACCTCTTACAGCACTGATAAATAAATATCTATTTATAAATCACCTACTATGTGTCATAAAATACTTGTCAATTCCAAGAGATCTAGACAGAGGATAAACCCATATTGATATAATAGTCATAAAGACACCCATGGAGTATTTTAATGTGATTGGTAGGGGTTAATATTTAATTCAAGGGAAGAGTTTTGTTTTGCTTTATTTTGGGTGTTTTTTCCACATTATAGCGTGAAGTCAACTTGTAATTGTTTATGGCTTAAAACTTTTACTAATATGATTTTGAAAAGGATTTTCTAGTGTCTAAGTAAATTACAGAGTTGTTTCATGGAGTCCATCTAAATGAATTTTCAGCTCCCTTTACGCAACCAGTCGACCATATTGCTTTAATATTGACAGAATTTCTACAGTTTATTGGAAATATTTATATTTTCTTTAACAGTGATAACGTCTAAATTTTCACTGTAGTAAAATGATGCTGAGTTTTGTTGTATAAAAATGACATGCAAATTGTTAACTCCATCAGAACAACTGAGTGCAAAAGCTGTGAATTCAAGATTTTAATCTATCAAAGCCAATTGTCAGATTTTATAGCAGTGGTCATGAAAATAAGCAGAATAACTGTCTCTATTATTATTTATTGTTTCCCTGAAGAGAGCCATATGTTCTAATCCCTTTAGTTGGAATTTTTAGAATGTATTATTGAATATAACTTAGTCAACAATTGAGTTTTCAGTCATTTGAGGACATTTATGAATAAATGCTAACCTGAAGCTACAAATGGGATTTAGAGCCCAGGTCTGCTAATACTGGATTATATAAAGTAATTTACATGATTCTTCTGGCCACAGTTGCCCTGCCTTAAAAATTAAAATTTATAATACCATTTTGCATGAAAAATTCAAAAGCCAATAAGACCCTATATTAAGAATATCCTTCAAATATTTAATGAAAAGCTATTACAGGGAAACTGCACACTCAAGCTCCTTAAAAACTTCTAATCTCACACAATTTCATATTAAAGTTGCCCAAATATTGCTTAAGTTATTATTTGAATTCACCAATAATGTAATATTTCTCCATTAAAATAAAACCTACCACGAAAGCAATGAGATGAGTTTCAAAGTTTATCTTTTGAATGCTGACGATGTGCCCATAATGAACCTCTGCTAACCCACAACTCTAAATAGGAATGCATCCTCTTTGGCATGGTTTCACACAGACGGCTTTCACAGCTACCATCAATTTGTAAAAATCTCACTAAAATAACAGAGGGCTGCCTAAATGGATGGTGGAATGAGACAAAAGTAGGGATCCTCCTAGGGAGGAGTCCAAGGACCCTGGTGTCTTGGTTTCCTGTTATGCCCTGATCCAATCACCCATATTTTCTGGATGTGCTGAGATTCTTTCCCTCACTGTGTGTTAACTTGGATAAGCTAAATATGAGCAGAGCTAAAAGTCGTCATCAGTGGAGTTGCAATGGTGAGAAGGGGAAGAGCTTTTCTACATAAACTAGTAGCAACAAGTCCTAACCATTCAAATTAATGAATTTAAATTAAACAGTTAAGTGTTCAGCGCTACAATTGCATGGGTGGTAAAATATTCAGCATCAGTATGATAAAGTAGAAAATGGTATCATGCCACATATTTTAATTTAAAACAAATCTTCCTTCTTTTGGAGCCAGTTAGGCTGAACTAGCACTAAAAATTTGGAATTTGACTAATGTCTGCTTATCTAAATTCTTTGCATTTTTGCGAAATGGTACAACAGTCTCACTCCATAAATTCAGTAGTTCTCCACTTAAAATTCTACTATACTTAATATTTCAAGATTCACAGGATAATTTTTTGTATTTATCTCTACTAGCATTCTCTAAAGACATTGATGATGATAGAAACCACTGAAAGGAAGCGAAAATTAATGTTTAAATTATGTGCATTGTTGATAATCAAAGGGAAATAAGGAAATTTATCTAGTGGAGATTGACAACATGCTAATATGGGTAGGGACATTGTAAAAATGTAAATTTACATGGTTGCAAATGTGTTTTCTTTCTTTTGTATCATTAACTACAGAATGCAGAAAATAACATTTTGGGACTGCCATGGTGAAAAGTCATGTCACACAACCTAAGCCTTGGGTAATTCTGCTCTCCTGCTGTTAAATCTGATTTTTGCATATATAAGTGGAATGAGCTTTGTTTGTTTTCTAGCTCGAAGAGCTTCTTTCATATATTTTTCTACACTCACATATATAAAATATAAGAAAATATTAACAAAAGGCATGCCCTACACCGCTGTGGAATATGAGAACAGAAATTACTGGGATTGTCTTTGACCTTCTTTCACAGAAATTTCTCTCCTGCTCACATTGCTGTATGTAAACTGCTGACCTCTCTGTTCATTCACAGCTCCTACCATGCCCTTCAATTACAGGGTTTGCTGCACATACTTACTTCTGTTTGCTTTGTTCTGAATCCTCTTATCCATGCTTAAATACCTCACTTTTTTCAGTGTTTCTTTCTCCACAAGGTTTATTCAAATTACCCACTTAATGAGACAGGTCATTTCCCCCATTCCACCCACTAGGCCCATCTGGTATTTCATTTACTGCATTTTCCTTTTCTGAATATCTTCCTCCCCTCTCATTGGCCTTGCTAAAGAGGGAAAATAAAAGTAGTGTTTATTGTGAATCTCTTACTCCATAAATGGAGTTTCTTCTTCCACTGCTTCGACAGATTATTGGAGTAAAATCAGTGTTCCATTGACTTTTATCAAATGAAATTAAGAAGCATAAAGCAAGGTGGAAAACGATAACATCTTCATAAGCATAGAATATTTACAAGTTTGAAGATCTGAAATTTGTAAATTTTATGGTCTTTTTCAAATATTTATCAATTATCTTCCATGTTATAGTATATTTCATGTTTTCAAGGAAAAATTTTGCAGGCAACATTTAAGAGCTGAGTGAAAATTTTCTAATCTGTTAATGTGTGCAGGGGAGTAAGCTTTAAAAACAAATGGCTGTGGAATGCAGAGTAAGAGTTTAAATTTCAAATCATTATACCATAATCCCATTTGTGTATACTGGAGTCCATTTTAAAGAGGTATCCATATCTTCAAAAGCTACCCTCTGAGTTCAGGAATTCAAAAATGGTATAATTTCCATTGTCATATCTGGAAGTTCCTACAGTTTTTTGCTTATTTGTATCTAAGGAACATAAGCTCTTTCTGACCTAATTTTTGGGCTCCACCAGCTGTAATGTATGATGAGGGTAAGATCAAGGTGTCAAGTTTGCTCTTTCAATATCTTGTGGTGGAAGTACACTAATGCATGGATTTGGTAAAATACCAGCTTTTCTGGTTCAGGATCATTAATTTGAAATTTTTTCATGTTTGCTTATTTCAAGGGCAATAATTGGCAGTGACAAATATATAAAATAAGTTTAGAGGCTTTTAGTTATCTAGAATTATTTATTCATCACATTACTCACATGAAACATAACCACACAGTTCTTTTCTTGACATCAGTTCCAATTTAGAAAGCAGAATCTTCAAATTCACCAATGGATATGGCAAGAAATGGCTTTTTACACTATCTGTAAGGCTGAATTCCATAAACCTCAGCAATGGATCGTTTTCACAGGAGGAGTTCGGAATTAAATCTCCTTACTTGAAATATATCCCAGTTGTTCTTAACTGAGAGCTGCCATATCTTATTAAATGGCATTCACCTTTAAATTTGACATCTTTTGCATTGGTATTGTCAAAAAAAATTTTGTTGTTATTTGTGGGCTTTTTTGTTTTGTTTTTAAGCCAATCCTGTAACTAAATTGGATGCAAAATTCAAGGACACAAAAATCAGTTGCATCTATATTAGAAGATATATTAATGCATGTCACATTTTTCAAATAATAATAGAGTTGTTAATGTGTTAGTTGACAATACATAAATCATTTCTTATAAACCTATTTCATGAATACTGACAGATCAATTAAAAGAAGGTACCATTGAAAAGATGTGTCATTCCAATTATCCCAAGCAGATCCTTTTAAATTGATAAACAAAGAAAAAAAGAAGTTTTCTCATCAGTCTACCAGAAAATGGAATAGTAAAAGATCATCAAACTTGAACAACTTGTTTAAGATTATTAATCTTGAGCAAGCAGTTTCTCAGTAAAGAGAGCAGAGAAATCAGAAAAAAAAATCTGTGCACAGAACAAAAATGTTAAAAAGAAATAAAATTATTTCAAAAAGTTAAAAATAGAGAAGGTGGGCTGGGGATTTAGCTTAGTGGCATAAGCACCTTCCTGGCAAATGTGAGATCATGAGTTCAATTCCCGGTACAAAAAAAAAAAATTATAAAAATACAGAAGGTGCAGTAGTTACTTTAGGAATTTTAAGGGTGTTTAACCTGCTGAAATTCGTACTAAGTTTTTCTCAATACTGTCGATAGGACTCACTTTGTTAGAGGCTGTTTTGTAACTAGTGCAGTAGTCCCATGCTAGGGAAGTGTTTTGGGTCAATCTATTAAATGTATTTTCATGTCTTACTGGTACTCTACCAAAAAAAAAAAAATAAGGTTGCTTTCTTCTATAGTTCACTAACTTTAGGAATACTAAGAGTTAAAATTCTATTCAGAAAATATTTAACTACGCCAATGTCTTTAAAAAATTGTACCTATCTTCCAGCAAATTTAAGTATTCATTTTAATATTTAGATTTTTGATCCATTTTGATTTTAGAATAGTACATGGAGATATAGGCCTAAGCCATTAGAGAAATGCAAATTTAAACAGCACTGAAGTTTCATCTTACTCCAAAAAGAGTAACTACCATCAAGAAATGACGCAGTAACAAACACTGGATAGCCTGCAGAGGAAAAGGAACCCTCCTACAGGATTGGTGAGAATGTAAACTAGTACAACCATTATGGAAATTCTTCAAAAAATAAAATCAGAAACTCAATTTGACTCTGATATTTTTTCTGGAGATCAAACCCATGAACTTGTGCTTGTCAAGCAGGCACTTATGTCACTGAGCTAAATCCCCAGCCACTTTGGCTCAGATATTTTTCTAGGTATCTTTGCCAAAGAATTAGATATCATTTTACCTACTCATGTTTATAGCAGCACAACCCATAATAAATAAATCTTGGAAGCAGCCTGTATGTCCAACAACAAATGGATGGATTTTTAAAAATGTGGTATTTACACACAATGAAGTACTACTGTGCCATATAAAAGGATAAACTTGAGCCATTTTTAGGAAAACAGTTGTACCTTAAGATCATAATATTAAAAATAAATCAGACACACAAGCTTAAATATTACATTTATCTTATATGCAAAACACAATATATAAATAAAAAGCAAAATAAATGAGATAATAAGAAACTAGAAGAAAGAATTTTGTAAAAGTGAAGGGGACATGGAGATAGGATGAGATAACAAAAATAATAAAAAATAATTATGCACATAGAAACTGCCCATTATGAAAATGATCACAAACGTGTATAAATAAAAACTTAAAATATTTTAATGCATAATTCTATGAAAAGGGAAGAGTTAAGCTATACTTCTGTTTAAAAGGAATATAGTTTATCTTAGCCAAAAAGGAAGAAAGAAACTAGTGAATAGGAAAAAGTGAGAGATGAAGGGAAATGTGTTTATAGGAAGATTTTTGGTAAAGAAAGATAAAAAGAAAAGAAACCATTTTGGATGAAAAAGGATCGTCATAAGATTTTTTTTCCCACTAGAACTTAAATAAAAGAGTATAAAATCAGGAAGTTAATGTAAATTGTGGATGTTTCATGAAGGGTGAAGCTTATAAGAGAAAATAAAGCCAACTATAATTTAGAAATTACTTCAATATTTTCTTTAAAAATCAAAGTTTTATACCATTTATATAAAATGAAACTTTATGATTAAAACAATAAGATTTTTCTTGAAGTATTTATCTGTTCTTAGTAAAAATTTACTGAAATTGGCCTTAAAAAGAAAGTCTGTATTTTATCAGAATAATGTCTTTGTTTTCTGCTGGTAGTCTTTTGATTGCCTGAGAAACTGAGTCTTAGATTTATGTTTTTTTTTAAATGTTGATATTTTATAAAGTCTTTTAAATGATCGGCTTACAACTCTAATGAAATAAAAGCTGCTATTTTAGGTTATTGTAATACATTTGACATTCCATATAGTTAATACTATAAGTAAGTATAAATCTAAAGACTAAATATACTCTGGAAATGTGCAAGATGGAAAAGATTACTAAGTTTGGTTCATGCATAGTAACCAGTAGGTGCTGTCTTTTACCCAAAATGTATCACATATAGGCCTTAAAAATGATCAATAAGTATCTTAACATTTCTACTATTTATTGTCAGTACACTTTGGAAGAGGGGAAGCCCTCTTTGCACAATTCTGCCATTTGAAATCTGGTTTACATCTATGTAGGTTTAAACAAGCACTTTGATATTTTATAAACAAGAAGCACTTGTACATTAATAACTAATAAGCCTAGAGTATTTATGGATATTAGCACTGTCTCCTATGCTCATGAGTGATCTAAAGCTTTTCTCTAATTGTTTGACAGTACTGTTGTTACCAGGATCTTGGGATGCTATAGTCTATTTCTGGAGATTCTTTCCAGGTTCTTGTGCTGAACAAACAATTTGTCTAGACAGACAAAAAAGGTAGTGAGGTTTTACATTTATTAAGGGTACAAAAAAAGTATGCTCCACAAGATTCCAGGTAGGCTTCTGAGAAAGAGAGAACAGTGACTGCAAGCTTAATGACCACTGTCTTTTCTACCCCACCCCCCACGATCTCGAGTCAGATCTAGGTTGTCGTCTCCAAAGCCTGCTTGGCTTTTCCTAAGAAGAACTGAAGAGAATGAGAGCACCGAGATAAGGCATTTACAGTGGCATTCAAGTAATTGAATGTGTTAAACCTGTGATCACCTGGATGTCAAGAAAAGTATAGTTTCCCATGACAGGAAACACCAAGGACAGAGATGTCCTTCATGGGGATGCCAGGAAGCCAGAACTGAGACACACACACACACACACACACACACACACATAAGGGGGCGGGGGGAGAAAATATGTCTGTGATCGACCTGCTAAAGTATAAACCTCCCACATAAAGTGTTTTCCTAGAAAAAGTCATTAGATAAAACAATATTTTTAAAATTTTTCAATGTATTTTTAAAAATAAATAGTCAAAACAACAATATTTGAAAACAAATAGAGGCACTTAATTCTCCCTTGATACTGATATAATTAATATTTATTCTTCTGATCTTCCAACAACAGTTCACTGCATGAAAACACAGCTTCCTCAATACTCCTGGACATCCTGACTTACCCCCAGTGCAAGAGACATCTGGTTCTGGATACTATGTTATCTGACATTGAGAATCCAGACCCATGGTCAACCATCAAGAATACTTGGTACAAACTTTTCTATTGGTGTTCTGAAAAACTAGCCATATTTATTGCTACTCCCAGAAAATCCAACCTCTACTTTGTAATGTGCAGCAGGAACTTTGAAAAATAAGAAAATAATGCTGACTACCTACTTGGGATCAGAAGGGAAGGAAATAGCATCTTTTATTATGTTATAAAACACTATCATGTGGCCGGCCAAGGGCTACCCTGGGGATAAAGAAGACATTATGATCAGAAAGAGCACGAATAAATCTCTCTGACTTTTTACTTCTATTATATGGAGCACATGTTTAAGATTCTCAATATTGACAACTATATTTTAGTTTTGGAAACAAAATTTTCTTAAAAGTCAATTGGCTGACATTTTCCTCTATTTTATAGGTAAATTATGATGAATGTACACTTATTTTTAAATATGAAATTGCTAATATATATTTATGTTATTATGGTTTGTATTTTAAGAAAAATCTTATTGTGTTGTTCAGCAAATTGAAATACATAAAATTGAATTAGCCTGCTCGGACGCTCACGGCAGATCGTCACTGACTGTAACATAAATGACAGATGTGCGCTTCCCAGTCCGTGGGCTCTAGGAACCCCAGGTTTGAGGTCTAGCTGACTTACCTCTTTCTGAGTGTCTTCTTCATGGCTTGTAGATAACTGTGGTCTTGCTCTCTCCACGTATAATGAAAGAAAAGCTATTGTCCTCCATTTCTCTTCTCATGCATCCAATTTTCACCCAGAAACTCTCAGCTCATAACTTTATTGACTTTCAAAGGCCATCAAATTCCATAGTAGCACTTCCTTATATGAGTTTTGGGAGGGAAGAACTCAGTCTATATAATTTTATGTCTCTGCCACCAAAAGTGCATGTCCTTCTTATATACAAAATGCATTAACTCCACTCTCTAAGTCTTAAAAGTTTTAATTTATTCTGACATCAATTGTAAAGTTTAAAGTCTTTTCTAAATATCTTCTAGATACTGTATATATAGGTGCTAGATATGATTCATCTGGATAAGAAATTTCTCCCCAGCTTTTAGCCTATGAATGCAAACAAGTTATACACTTCCCCATACAACAGTGTGACAAAGATCTGGAGGCATTTCTCTTCCAGAATGGGAGAAAAAATGACAGAAGAGAAAGAAAGAAAGAAAGAAAGAAAGAAAGAAAGAAAGAAAGAAAGAAAGAAAGAAAGAAAGAAAGAAAGAGAAATAAAGCGAGCTGACAGTGTCCTAGCAATTCTATAATACAGTAGGAAAAATTCTACCATATTTAAAGGCTCAGTGACAATTCTCTTAAATCCAGTGCTTTTCCTTTTGCACATACTGGGCGAGCAGTGTCATCCCTACCTCCCTGTTAGACACAGATTTTTTTCCCCTGGGCTTTTGAATGTCACTTCCAAAACTTGAGTCAGAGACTGTCTGAGACACCGACACTGAGCACTGACCCAAAGGTCCTCCAAATTGAGCTTCAGGGACTTCATTCATTTTTCATGAAAAAAAGAGTACCTTTTCCCAAATCAGTCTATGGGATAAGCCTGTAGAGTGTAGAATGTCCCTCAGCCTTCTCCACTTAGTGCCACGTTTTATGAGCCCTGTAGTTTAAAGCAGCAGTGTCTTTGCTGCTGTGCTCGCATTTTTATTCTGGCTTCTATTTCAGTAACCAATCAAGTGGATGTGAAGCCTCTCCCAAACACAGTTTCCTTTTTTTTTTCTTTTAAAAAGGCAAAACAGAAAAAGGACTGAAATAATAAAGCATTTCAAAAAAACAGTAAGAAATCAACACAAGTTAATATATTGCATATTGTTACCTAGAAACAGTTGTTCAGGTTACAAGATCTAGGCATAAAAAATGATCAAATAATCAAGCAATGATAGCATAAACTATTCTTTTTGATAAACTCACAGAATTAGTAGTATAGTTGTCTATCTTGCACACATACATACATACAGCTGTATATGTATACCTACATACATATAATATTTTCCTTTCTCCCATCTCTTCTTTCCCCTATCCCAGTTGTTCTTCCATTTTGAGCACTTTCTTTCCTTTTCATTATCACAACATCTATTGCATATTTTGGATCTTATTACTCTTTCAGTTTATTATTATTATTTATATTTTACACTGGGGAAGACAACACAATATTTACAAATGTGAGTCGGATGTATTTCACTTATGAATATAGACTCAAATCACATCCATTTATCTATAAATGCCTCAAGATTATCTTTTATATAGCTGAGTAATATTCCATTGTATAAAATACCACATCTTGTTTATCCATTCTGCAGTTCATGGGCATTTGGGTTGTTTCCAAGATTTAGCTAATACAAATTGTGCTGCTATCAACACAGGTGCACATATATATCTTTAACATGACATTTTCAGTTTTTCTGGGAAAATACCCAGAAGGAAAATAGCTGGATTGAATGGGACTTTCAATCCTAGTTTCCTGAGAAATCTCCATAATTATTTCCAGGGTGGCCACACAAGTCCACATTCCCAACACTGGAGAAATATTCCTTTTCCCACAGCCATGTCAACATTTGTTATTGGTTGATTTATTGATGGCAGCCATGCTTTCTGGAATGAGATGGAATCCCAATGTTGTTTTAGTTTGCAATTCTCAAGTGACCAGTGATGTTGAAGATTTCTTCTTCTAGTTATTTGCCACTTGTATTTCTTCATCTTTGCAGTGCATGTTCATCTCAGATGCCCATTTTTGGACTGAGTCTTGGAGTTCTGAGGGCCTGATGTTTTTCAGTTCTTTATATGTTCTAGATATAAATCCTTTGTCTGAGGGACAGCTGGATAACATTCTTTCCCATTCTGTGGGTTTTCTCTTCACTCTGTTGCTGATTTCTTTTGAAGTACAAAAACTTTTTAATAAGATGAGATCTCATTTTTTGATTTTTTTGAAATGCTTCCCATGTGGTCTGCGTTTTGTTCACAAACTCTTTGCCTACTCCTATGTCTTCAAGATTTCTTCCTAACTTGTCTTCTAGTAGATTTAGGTTCCTATTTTAATATTTAGATCTTTGATTCATTTTGACTTTAGTTTAGTACATGTTGATAGACATGGGCCTAGTTTCAGTCTTCAGTATATGGAAAGCCACTTTTTTCAGAAAAATTTATTGAAGAGGCTATTTTTCTTCCAGTGAACATGGTTCACCCCTTTGTTCAAGTTAAAGTAGCTGAGTGTCTTTGTAGTTGTGACACATCTTCTCATCTGTGCCACTGATCTTCATGTCTGGTTTCTTTGGTCAGTACCATGTTGATTTTATCACTATAGCTTTGTAGTGTAATTTCAAGTCAGGGATTAAGATGCCTCCTGCCTTGCCTTTTTTGCCCAGGATTGCCTCTGCTATTTTAGGGTTCTTCTGTTTCCAAATGAATTTTAGGAATATTTTCTTTAGATCTGTAAGGTATGTTATGGTATTTGATTGAGATTGCATTCAAGCTGTCTAAAAGTTTTGGGAGTATGGCCATTTTCACAATGTTGATTCTTCCTTTCCAAGAGCAAAGAGCATCTTTCTATTTTTTTACATTCTCTTTGATCTTCCTTTTTTAGAGTACTACAGTTTTCAGCATGTAGGTCTTATACCATTTGTTAGGATGATTCCTAAATATTTCTCTTTTTTTTGGATGTTATTATGAAAGGTATTATTTCCATAATTTCTCTCTCAATGAGTTTATTGTTTGTGTACAGGAATGCTATTGATTTTTGAGTGTTGACTTTGTATCCAGCTACACTGCTGAATTTGCTTATTAACTCTAGTAGTCTTTTGATGAAATTTTTAGGGTCTTCTATGAAGAGTCTTATGTAACCTGTAAATAGTGATAATTTAACTTCCTTTCCTATCCTTATTCCTTTTATTTCTCTCTCTTGTATAATTGCTCTTGATAATGTTTCCAGAACTATACTGAATATAGGTGTTGATACTGGGCATCTTTGTCTTGTTTCTGATTGTAGAGTGAAAGATTGCTGGTTTTGTCCATTTAGTATAATGTTGGTTATTGGTTTGTCAAAGTGGCTTTTATCAGATTGAGGTAGATTCCATCTATTCAAAGTTT
Organism: Hydrochoerus hydrochaeris; assembly: GCA_004027455.1. Lineage (NCBI taxonomy): Eukaryota > Metazoa > Chordata > Mammalia > Rodentia > Hydrochaeridae > Hydrochoerus > Hydrochoerus hydrochaeris. Next base: position 62,739 of record PVLA01004318.1, on the reverse strand, counting down.
CTGTAGGGTTTTATCATGAACAAGTGTTGGACTTTATAAAAAGCTTTTTCTGTGTCTAGCGAGATGATCATGTGTCTAGTGAGATGATCATGTGATTTTTGTCTTTGGCTCTGTTGATGTGTTGCATTTATTGATTTGTTAAGCTATCCCTACATTCCAGGGATAAATCCCACTTGGTCATGATGTACAATCTTCTTGATGATTTGCTGCATTCTATTTGCCAGTATTTTGTGGAGAATTTTTGCATCAATATTCACTAGGGAAATTGGCCTATAGTTCTTCTTTTTGGTTGGGTCTTTCTCTGGTTTTGTTAGCACTCGCCTCCAAGAATGAGTTAGGAACCATTGCTTCTGTTTCAATTTCAATGAAGAGTTTGAGAAACATTGGCATTAACTCTTATCTCAATTTCTTGTAGAATTCAGCTGTGAATCCACCAGGACCTGGGCTTTTCTTTGTTGGTAACTTTTTAATCACGTTTTCAATTGCAATAGCTAATATTAGGTTATTCAAAATTGCTATATCTTCTTGATTCAGCTTTGGTAGTTCATACATTTCTAGGAATTTGTCCATTTCCTCTGTTTTCTACCCCATGTGAGTAAAATTTTCAAACTAGGTATTCACTATGTTCTGAGTTTCTGTGGGATCTGCAGTAATTTGACCCATTTCACTCCTTATTGCATGAATTTGAGGTTCTTCTTTCTTTTTCTTGAGAAGGTTGGCTAGGGGCTTATCAAATTTACTTATTCTTTCAAGGAACCAGCTGTTCAAGTCATTAATTGTACTTGTTTTTTACTCTCGGTTGCATTAATTTATGCTCTGATCTTTATAATTTCCTCTCTTCTGTGAGTTTTGGGCTTGATTTTCTCTTATCTTTCTAGAAGCTTGAGATGTAGCATTTGTTTGTTTAGTTATGCTTGTTCTGTTTTTCTGATGTTGCAATTCATTGCTAAATATTTCCCTCTTAGCACTGCTTTCATTGTGTCCCACAATTTTGGTATATTGTATCTGCATTTTCTTTGAATTTTAGGTATTTTTTTAAAATTTCTTCTTTAATTTCATCTGTAATCTATTAGAGGCTGTTATTTAATTTCCATGTGTTTATGTAGGTTTTGCAGTTTCTTTTGGCATTAATTTCCTGTTTCAGTGCACTATGATCAGATAATATGCAGGGGATAATTTATATCCCTTGCATTTACTTAAGCATGTTCTATGGGCTAATATATAGTCTATTTTGAAGGGTGTCTTATGTGCAGCTGAGAAGAATGTGTATTCCTGATGTTGTTGGGTAGAACACTACAAAAGTCTACTAAATCCATTCATTCACAAGTTTGATTCAGTTCTATTATTTCTTTACCAACTTTTTGTCTAGTTGATCTATTCCTTGGTGATGATGGGCTATTAAGGTTCCCTGTTATAATTGTTATTGTGTATTGGTTTTTCATGTCAATTAGTATTTGTCTTATACCCTTGGGTGCTCTTGTACTTGGTGCATATATATTTATTATTGTTATCTCTTCCTCTTTAGTTTTTCCCCTAACAAGTATATGGTGATCTTCTCTATCTCTTTTGATCATTTTTGGTTTGAATTTTACATTGTCTGCAAACAGAATACCTACCCCTGCTTTTTTTCTGTTTTCTTGTCACATGTAATATTGCTTTCCATCCTTTGAATTTTAGTCTATGAGTTTCCTTTTGAGTCAGACATGTTTCTTCTATACAGCATATTGTTGGATCTGTCTCTTGATCCATTCTGTCAAACTATATCTTTTCAATGGTGAATTGAGGCCATTTACATTGATGGCTATAACTGATATGTACTGGCTTCACTTCATCATTTTGTTTTCCTATTGCTGGTTTCCTGCTTTCTCAACTTGTATAATTGCTTGCCCTATCTGGTGGTTTCTTTCTATTGTTTTTCTGGAAAATATAATCTTTTTTTGTCTCTCTCTAGTGTAGACTTGGTAGACATGAATTACTTCAGTTGAAGTATCTTATTTCTACAACAATTTGGTAAGAAAGTTTTGCAGGGTACATCAATTTGGGTTGAAAGTTGTTTTCTTTCAGGGCTTGAAATGCCTCACTCCAATCTCATCTGACCTTGAGGGTTTGTGCTGAAAAATCTGCTATGATTCTAATGGGCTTTCCTTGATAAGTGAGTTGTGTCTTTTCTCTAACAGCTTTTAGTATTCTGTTAATATTGAATTCCTAGGATCTTACTTATTATGTGCCTGGGTGTAGATTTATTTTGGTTATGGATGTTCAACATTCTATATGCCTCCCTTATCTGAATACCCAATTCTTTTCCCATGTTTGGTAAATTTTCTGCTTTTACTTCTTTGAATATTTATTTTATGTTATTTGTGTTGGCTCCTGCATTTGCATTGATGCTTATCAATCTTATGTTACTTCTCTTTGCACCATTTTGAAACTGTTAAATTGTTATTTCATACTCTCTCATTACTTTTTTTTTTTTTTTTTTTGGTACCGGGGATCAAACTCATGACCATGCACTTGCAAAGCAGGCGCTTATGCCACTGAGCTAAATCCCCAGCCCTCTCTCATTACTTTTAAAAGTTTTTCCTTTCATAATTGCTAGCTGTGATCCTGTCTTTTAGGTCTGAAAGTCTATCCTCAGCTTCATTGAAATGGTTTTCCAACATTCAATAGAATTTTTTATTTCCTAGATATCTTTTTGAATTTGTTTCATGTATTCTATTTCTTTCCTAAATTGTTTATTCAAGGTTTCTATTATTTTCCCATGCTCCTATACTTTTTTATCTATGTCATCTATAGCTATGCTAAGAAATTTCTTTATTAAGGTTGTCATTCCTTTCTTTTCCTGAGAGATTATTTCTAATCTGATTTGCTCTGTAGCCTCATGGATTTGTTTCTTTGTTTCACTTGCTGTCTTCAGAAATTTCAGGTGTATGACTTCTAATGTCTTCTATCTAGCTGTCTCCTGTACTTATTCCTGATGGACTGGACATTTGAGATTGCATTTGGCTTTTTTGTTTTGTCATTTTAACCTCTTGGGTTAATATTTTGGTCTTTTCAATCCCACTAGACTCAACTGTCCACTGTGTGTATCTTAAGGTCCTACTGTGTGGCTGATGTTTGTTCAACTGCTGGGTCCCACAATGTAGGGACAAGTCTGCTGAATTCCTTCAGCAGGGCCTGATGGGTGATTCCTACATTCTTCATAGGCTGACTAGCCCAGGAGTATTGATGTAAGCCAACCCTTAGCTCCTATTGTTACTGTGGCTTTAGGCTGTTCCAGGCTACCACATTTACCTGGCTATATTGTGCACCTCAGCTGGGACCCTACTGTGTCACTAGAGGTCTCCTAGGTCCTTTCAAGTTCCTCCAGGTTGGGATAGGTCTTGTTGGCACTCTCCTCTACCCACCCAGTGTTCTCTATGTGGAGGAAGGACTCACCCACACTCTTGCTGGGCTTGCCAAAGTCCTACAGCTGGGAGAGAGGGTTTGCTGTTGCTCCTGTTGACCCACTCAGGTCTTCTATTTGAGGGGGAAACTCACCACAGTGTTACAGGCCTGCTGAGGTCCTCTGCAAGGGTGAGGAATGGCAGAAGCATCCACCAGCCCACAGGGTTCTGCAGGTGGTGGATGGGGTTGCTGATGGTCCATGAGCTGTTGAGGTCTCTGGGGTGAAGGGGAGTGGTGGCCAATGCTCCTCTATCCAGAGATCTCTGGAGTAGAAGAGGAGTGGCAACCAAAAATTTCACCACCTCCAAGGTCTCTGGAGTGAACGGGAAGGTGCCACCAATGATCCCGCTGGCTGCAGGGGTCTCTGGGGTAGAAAGGGAGGTCTATAATTTTCTTTTAATTTAAAAAATTCTTCAATTTTTGTGACACAGTTATACTAAGTATTTTCCAAATCTTTAAGCTCTAAACCTTATTGCTTAATAATTTCTTCTTTAATCTTTCATTTATCAATTTACTGTAAGCAATGAGAAGAAACCAATGTACTCTTTCAATATTGTTCTTCAATAACCTCATCTAAATATCACTCTCAAATTCTACTGCCCGGAAAACACAGATTAGCTGAGTTCTTTGCCACTACAAGAAGAACTGCATTTCCTCTAGTTTCCAAAAATCTATTCCTTGTTTCTTTCTGAGACCTCACCAAAATCACATTTTAACTTGCATTCCTGGCTTGCAAGTCAATAAGCTTTTCATCTGCTTGGCTATTTTTTTCTCATTGCTGAGGCAAAATACCTGACACCCCAAATTAAGGAAGGAAAGATTTATTTAGCTCACAATTTGTAGAGATTTTAGTCTGTAATTGATTGGTTCCAAGGCAGGGTGGCATGGCACAGGGGTAACAGGTCAAGGCAGTGGAAGACAGCAAAAGCAGCCAGAGTAAAAAGGGGAGAACAAACTTCTTTTCCTCCCTTACATTGTAAGCAAGCTATCCTCCCACCAGGTGAGTGTAGCATTCACACCATCTCTCTGCCCTCCTCTTGTACAGGTTCAGGATGTTTACAAAGTGAGGACTGAGTCACTTAGTTAAACTAATGAGTCACTTAGTTAAACTAAACTTTTCACACTGACACAGTGAACAACATCCTTGAGAGTAAGGGCATGTCTTCTATGCAATAGGATGTAGAACTTCTGAGTTGTTTGGTTAAACTTTTAGACTTCTCAAGACAACACTGTGTCAACCATTACACCATCAGTTGCCTAGTTTCAAAGACTATCCCAGGTGATTAAGGTAGTAGTAATATAAGGGAATGAAACTCCTGACCTACTATGTCTGGTACGAGTTCGTGTTTTCTAAAATCAAAGAATGAATTTTAGGAACAACAGAGATTAAGAGCAGAATATAAAGAAAGCTTCTGTCTGAGAGAGAGACAGAAAGGGTCCTGAGTGGGTTGCCAAGGACTCTCTTTTCCAGGGACTTTTATAGGGTAAAATCATGGGGTGAGATGGGTTTAAGGAAAAAACAGGGAACTCATAAGGCAGATGGGCATAAGGTGAGACAGAAGTATGGTTAGCCAATAAGATTAATAGTTCAGGTAAAATTGATTACCTTAGGGACGAATGGGGAAGTGAGTCATGTAAAAAGCAGGCATTCTTAGGGAGCAGTGACTCTTCTCTAGGGGGTTGGGAAGGTGACTCTTGACTTCCTCAGGGTGATAGGGAACTATTAAGAATATCAATCCTTAGGATATGGATGCATTTGCTCAGTCTTTTATCTTGAGACCTAGCCCAAAGCAGGAGGTGTCTGTCTCCCCCATACCTGAAAGGTATCTGGGATTCTGCACTGGTTCCTTCGAGGACCTAGCCCTGTCTCCCTACCTGTAGTATTTCTAACTAACTCAGCTGCCTGTAACAGTAGCACATCCTACTTAGTGCCAAAATCTGCATGAGTCTTTGTGGGCTGCTGTAACAAAATGTGCTGACCCAGGTCATTCAAACAAGAGCCTCTATTCCTACTGCTGAGGAACTCAGAATTTCTGTCTCCATCCTGTGCTGTTATTCGGCTCCCTGTGAGAGCCCCCTCTGTGACTTGCAAATTTTGTGTGGCCAATAATCTGGTCATAAAAGAGGATCCTTCATGACTAAATGTAACCCTAGTTATTTCCCAATGGTGCTATCTCAAAAATGCATCGTGTTGTAGATAAGACTTCAAAATACTGAGTTTTGGAGGAAACAGTTGTCTTTAGCAATAACATAGATCATTCCATACCTGGTTGTTTCAGTATGATTTCTATTAATGAGTATCATGCTGAGCAATTCCATGTCACTTACAATGAGCATCTAGTACTTCTCAGGAGCCTTTTAAAAGTTCAAAATCTGGTTTCTGAAAGGTAATATTAAAGGCAATCAGAGGAGACTTGTTGATATGTTGACAGATATATATGCATTGTAGGTGCCTCAAAACAAGAAATGGTTGTAGGTTTATTTACATAATTAATTTGTTAGTCAACATTTTTCAGTCAGAAAATCAATGATTATAAATTTTGTCTGTTACAGAAGCCAGAAACTTTTATTTAAATAATTCAATAATAAAACAAAATACACATAGAGACAAAGTAATTTAAAAAGATTTTCAGGAAATTTGTTTTCTACAGGTATGTGCAGTTTCTGTTCAATAAATGTTCTCAGCTAATTTTTTCTTTTTTAATAAATTACTTGGATGAACAATAATATATATATATGTGTAACTTATTAAAACATAAAAGTAAAATATCAACTTCAAAATATACTAATTTTAGATATAAGCAACTCATATAAATGTAAAAACTTCCCCTTTATTTATACTGAGGACTTTACTTATAACAAAATACTTTTTCTCTCTTGATACATTATAATTTCCTTTAGAAGTTGTCTAAGTAATTAAAGTTCACTTAATTTATAGCTAAAATTGTAAAGTCAATTTAAGGTTATTTTGCTTTGACTTCTCAGACTAATGCAATTCATGTAAGAGAGACATTTACAAAGTTTACACTATGACTTAAATCCACCAGAAGCAGATTCCCAAAGATAGAAGCTCAAGTAGATTACTTAACAGTGAAGGAAACAGAGAGACATAAAATTTTCTTTGTCATGACAGGTACCACTGTGGGTCAATATAACTTAAATCTGTACATAAATTTCTGGGAGTCAGTCAATGGCAAATGCCTCCATATTATCACTTCTGAAGAGCAAATAAACAAGACTATTTTTTATCGATTTCCATCATGTACTGAATAAATGCTGTTCCCAGAGAGTATTAAGTCCCTGGTTTTTCACCTTTTACATGTGTGGCAGAACAGACTCAGGTAGTAAAAAGAAACATAGGCAAATTATAGCAGGTGCTGGTAGTTGACAACTTGGATATATTGTACTGAAATGACAAGTGTTTGTCACTGTCCAGTAGAATAAGTGGACAGAAAGATCGCATGTGGTTTTCAGTCTTAACTGACAATTACAGAAATGTATACTTCTATAAGACCTTAATAGTGAATTCTAAATATTATTGTAGTATAAAATTCCACATTGTGACAAAACTTGTATATGTTATGTACCAATATTATTAAGGTAGTATTATTCAATAATTTAATCTAGACAACAAGTTTTTATCAACTCTTACTGCATAGTTTTTGTCTTATTTCATCAAAATATTGCACAGATTTATAACTACTAACTCCTGGTTAATAATGTTCATTATCATCTTTATCTCTCAGACTGGCAACTGGACATCACCTTTAAATTATGCTGGTATGAAGAGGAAATTTCTATCAAAATAGCTTTGTCATATGTCTTTTACGTTTGAACTGTTCGATTTTTTTTTTTCTTTTCTGAGGATGACAGACTTCTCTATCCTAAACTCAATAAATTGCTATCAGGCTTTATTAAACCAATCAGGGCAGGAACTCTTTTTGGCTTTCAGAGATTTTACAATATACTTTACAAGTTAGAAAAAGAAGACTGATCTATTTCATCAAAAACTATTTTACACTTACAAAATGAAAGAACTTCACAACATTCCTTGGCAGAAAGGAAAACTCAGAAAAGTGGATAACTGGTTCTTTTTTCCCCTTATGTTTTGTTCTGGTGCAAGCTGTTACTGTCCAGGTGTGATCTGAACTGCAGTTTAACTCTAGGATTAAACACCATTTCCTGAATAGCTGGAGTTTGCCTCACATCTTGACTTCTTTAATTTGTATGTTTATGTTGTATTCCCTTATTTCTTAAAAAAAAAAAAGGAAAAATGATGAAGGAAGAACAATGCATTCAGTAGTCTTCTGGCCCTTGGTTGGTAATTACAAAATATTTCAAAGTTAGAAAAAAACAGAACATCCTTTTCCCTCAGTTTTTCAAATTTAAAATTCAAAGTATGGAAGAACCAAAATGGCAGAGTAGCAAACAGCAGCAAAATACAGGCTTTGTGTGGCCCAGAACCCAGACATATAGAAAATAAGAAGTTGACGAAGAGGAAAAAAAACACCAAAATAAAATACAAGTCAATCTCTGGGAATTGAAAGACAATTTACAGGAAATTTAGAACCTACAGAGAAACCAGAGAAATGGAGTACTATGCAGAGAATAGTACAAAGCAGTCTGGAGGTTAATCCCAGCTACTGGAGAGACAAACTTCTCTCTGCAGACACAAGGTAAGCACTCAGGTAATACAGCCTATGAAGAAACAGTGGGCTAGGTCAGCAGTGGTAGCTCCCCCCGAAAGCCCATGGTTATTTTAAATTGTAAAACCACTGTGGTTTTACTCCAGAAACGACTTGTTCCATAGAGCAGGCTACATTTGGAGGAAAAATACTGCACAGTACAGAGCATATTTTCATAGTGTTCAATCAAGAGTCATTTAAAGAAAGAAATGGTTTACTTAAACCTAAACTATAGAAAAACTGCAAAATAATTCCACTTTGGTGTTCCAGTGTTACTCTCCCACAGTGACTGGAATAAAGACAACTACAGAAGACACAGGCAGAAAAGGTGCAATCTAGAAATAAAACCTCTGAGATATTTAAACTCAGGCTGGGAAGAACATAGAGATCCACCATCCTTGGTGAGAAGACAGGCCCAGCATGTATGGCTTTCACAGGTGACTGCAGTTGAAAGTGCTGGTATTAAGAGCAGTAGTTTCCTTGAACCATTACGCTGCTGCCTACATCTAGCATAGATCAGAGGTCAGATCGGTTTGTCATCTAGCATGGGAAGCAAGGATGATCCTTGGTTTAGTTGGCTGCCACAGCCTTGGGTGAATGGACAGAGGAGCATTTGAAACAGAGGCACCTCACAAAGACACAGGTTGTAAAGCTATGCTGAGGAAACTGTGACTTGTTGGATTCCAAAACTGTGGATCCTGAAAAGAAATCACTCAAAAATACAGAGTGATAGTTTTAGATTCATTTACTCTTCCTTTTTTATTGGTTCTCTGAGGTTTGATGCTTTACCTTTTTCCCTTTTTATAAAATTCTTTTTATGTTTTCTCTTTCATCTTGTTTCTTTCATTACTGTTGTCTAATTCTATTATTTTCTTTCTAATCTTCAATAAGTCTCTTTGGCTTACTCTTCTTTCTTTACTTGTATGATCCACAGCCCAAACTTTCACACAGTTCTTCATTCATTCTCCCATTCCCTACGCCATCTTTATTAGTGTCACCATTAAGTTTTATTAATCATGGGATGGCTCTGTTCTATTTCTGTTGAATTCATTTTTATTGTTATTTGAAGTATAGTTGCTGCATTTGGTAGATATTTACTATTTGTCAATATATCAATTGTCTCAGCATTTATACTATAAATTATTTCTTTCCTATTAATAAAGCTGGTTCATTATTAATTCTATATTATGTCAATACGAGTTTGTCTTTGACAATATTATTTTTGCTATTTAATTGCTATTGCCAGGAAGACATAGTTACTGCTATTGATAGGTTTTCTCTGTATCCCTATATCTAGACTGCTTTTGCCTGATTAATGCTGTTATATATTCCCAGAGAAGTGGATGCTGGGAAAGTAACACAGCATCTTACCCTCCTAAATTAACAGAGTCAGGGAGGGGTCTTGGGACAGAGGCAAATGCCTGTAGTGACTCATGCCTAGAATGCATCACTGAAAAGCAGACACTAACTAGAGAGATCTCTATAGTAGAACTATAAGCACCCACAAACCACAGCACCTACAAAAAATTTACAACAATAAGATCAGGAAAAGACAAGTTAACAAAATGTCTCTCAAAACTTTCAGCTCTCCAGAGTTGATCCCCAGAGCAACAAGGGAAAGGAAATAAAAATACTGTATAGCTGAATAATTTGAATGATAAAGAGTAGATTGAAAAACCAATCAATAAAGTGCTTAGAGAGTTTAAAAAAGATAAATCTAAGCAGTTATTAGACTTAATGAACAAAACCATCAGTGAGTTTACAAATGACAGAATAAAAAACAAGTTGACCTAAGTAAAATAATACAAAATACAAATGATGAGTTTTAAAAAATTGAGTTCATGAAAAGATACCAAAATGAAATCTAGGGGTTTTAAAATTCTATTGTAAGGGCTGGGGATTTAGGTCAGTAACATAAGCACCTTTCCGGCAAGTGCAAGGTCATGAGTTAAACCCCTGTTACAAAAAAAAAAAAAAGAAACAAACAAAGAAAGATTCTATTTTAAGTATGAGTAGCAAAAATGACCAGTGTGAGGACAAAGTGTCAGAACATGGACTGATGTTGAACCAATTATTCAGAGATACCTTGAAAACCAGATTAACCAGAATTGGGAAAAATCCAGAAAATGGCACAAATGGCATAAATTACCTACTTATGGAAATAATAGCAGAAAAATTCCTTTTATGGGAAAAAGGTTTAACACACAGACAAGTGAGGCATATAGTCCCCCAAGTAGCCACAATCAGAAAAGAACTGCTCAATGAAACGTGATAGACAAAATCCTAGAAATCCAACATAAGGAAAGAATTTAGAAGTTGTTAGAGCAAAGCTATGAATCACTTATAAAGCTAAACCCTTTTAAATTACGGTAGAATTCTCAGCATACATACTAAAGACAAGGAGAGCATGGAGTAAGTATTCAAGCCCTACAAGAAAATAGCTTCCAACCCAGTCTAATATACCCTGTAGATCTATTATTAGAAATTGCTCGATAAATAAGATACTTCTATGACAAAGATGACCTTAAGAAATTCATGACCACCAGATAAGGCCTCCAAAAACATCCCAAGGACATAGTAGAATGAGAAAATAAACTCACAATACCCAAAGAAGCCTAATAGAATAAATACATGATCAGAAGATGAGAAATTAAGGAGAAGACAGGAAAAGAAATCAATAAAATAAAAAATAATGCCATGAGACAAATAAATCAATACCTTTGTTAATATGAATGGTTTCAATTCCTCAAATAAAAGACACATATTGACAGGACAAATCAAAAAACAAAACCCAACAATATGCTATATAAAAGAAACACATTTATTCTACCAGGAAATTCATGGACTAAAATGTCAAGGGATACAAAACAGTTCTTCATACAACAGGAATGTGAAAATAGCAGAAGTACATATCCTCTTTTCATACAAAGTGGACTTCAAGCCTAAACTGACCAGAACAGGCAAGGACTGGCAAAAAATATTGTTTAATGGAACAATTCAACTGGTAGAGATAACAAGTATAAACGCCTGCTCTGAATGATGGCTTACATAACTGCACTGAAAAACAGTACTAGACATAAAAGATCAGATAAATACTAACTCAAGTATAATGACTTGCCTCAATATCCCACTGTCTCCAAAACTAGAATTCAATGACAAAACAAAATGGAATTTTGCAAGCACATGGAAATCAATATTTTACTGAGTCATCAGTGGGTCCCAAAAGAAATCATGGAAGAAATTAGACAATTCTAAGAATCAAATAATAATTTCAGTACAACATCCTAGAAAATTTGGAATAAAATAAAATCAGACCTCACCATTAAGTTCATAGCTGTGAATACTCACATCAGAAACACAGGGAAAGCCCAAATAAATATCATAGTGATGCAGGTCAAATGCTAGAAAAACAAGAAAAATCCAAACCCAAACCTCAAAGAAGGAAATTATAATGATTATAGTACAAATCAATGAAATTAAAACTAAAATATATACAAAGACTTAATAAAGGGAAAATCTGGTTCTTTAAAAAAAAACAGACTAGATAAACTTCTAGCCAATCCTACAAAATAGATAAGAAAACACAAAATCAATACAATTAGAATTGAAGAAGGTAAAATCACAACAGATACTGACAAAATAAAGCAGAGTATTAGTAAATGCTTTTAGAATCTCTACTCCAAAGAACTGGAAAATCTAGAAAAATGGATATATATATATATATATATATATATATGAAATACAAAACTGAGACAATATGTTAAAAACTTGAATAATCCAATGACAGGCAATAAAATTGAAACAGTAGTTTTAAAAACCCACCAACTAAGAAAAGTTCAAATTCTGATTAATTCACTGCTTAATTTGACAAGAATACTAATGTCCCTCAAACTCTTTAATGAAATTTAAAGTATTCTTTTGAAAGAGTATTCCCAAAGTCATTCTTGAAACCTGGAATTACCCTAAATCCAAAACTAGACTGGGATCCAACAAAAAATATAACTACAGGCCAATTAATTTAATGAACATAGTTGCATGAACAAGAAATTCTTAAAGAGAATACAACAAAATATTGAAATGATTATCATGACCAAGTAAGTTTCACTACAGGGTTTCATGGATGTTTCAAAATATAAAAATTAATGGATGTAATACATCAGTTAAACAGAAGATAAGACAAATACCACATGATCATCTCAATAGATGCAAGAAAAAGCCTTTGAAAAATATCCAACATTTGTTCATAATAAAAACCCAGAAGAAAACAGATACAGAAGTAACTTTTCTCCATATAGTAAAAGTCATTTAGGAAAACCAGTAACCAACATCATACTAAGTGGGGAAAAGCTGAAAGCTTTCCTTCTAAACTGAGTAGCAAGACCAGGAAGTCCACTACCACTACCCCTGTTCAATAATGTACATGGAACATTAGAGCAGTCAGGCAAGAGAATGAAATAAAAGAGATGCATACAAAAAAGGAAGAAATTACCATTATTTGCAGTTTATATGGTTACAGGTTACAGACATGATTGTAGATGTCATGATTACATGATCCTCTACGTAGAACACTGAAAATAACCCCTGCAAAAATACTCTTAGAATTAAAAACTAAACTCAGTATTGTAGCCAGTCAAATTATCAGTAGTATTTCTGTACACCGACAATGATCCCACCAAGAAAGAAATTAGGAGAACAATACCATTCAAGAAACGTAAAACCTAATCAAGAAAGTGAAAGACTACAGTACTCTGGGGAAAAAAGAAAACACCAGATTATGTACAGATATCCCATGTTCCTGGGGCAGAACCAATATTGTCAAAATGGCCAAACCTCTAAAAGTAATACATAGATGTAATGGAATTTCAATAAAAATACTGGTAGTATTCCTCACAAAACTAGAAAAAAACAATCCTAAAATTCACATGAAACAAGAAGAGACTCAGAATAACAAAAATAATCCTGAACACAAGAACAAAGAAGGCAGCATCACAATCCTGGATTGCAACACAGGAAAAACTGCTAAGCTACAGTGATAGAAACTGCATGGCACTTCCAAAGAAACAGACACAAGGATCGATGAAATGAACCAGAAAATGCACAAACAATACAAGACATAATTAAGTCATCTGATCTTCTATAAAGTGGCCAAAAACTTAACACTGTAGCAAAAATAGACTCTTTAACAAATGGTCTTGCCAGGCATGGTGGTGCACCCCTATAATCCCAGTACTCCGGAGACTGAGCCAGGAGGATTCCTGTGAGTTTGAGACCAGCTATACATAAGCTAGCTCAAGGCCAGGCTGCACTTCATAGTGAGACCGTGTCTCCAAAAAGAAAAAATAAATAAACATACAAGCAAACAAACAAACATGTGATCCTGTGAAAATTGGCTCAAGGCTGAAGGTAGGCTCCTGTCATCATGTAAGAAACTAAAACCGATGGATCAAAGAATTATCCATTAACTCAAAAGCAATCTGTTGAAAGTTAAATTAGGCAAAGCTTTTGAAGATTTAGGTACAAGTAAGAACTCTCTGAAGGGAACCCAAATTTCACAGGAAATGACACCATGAATCAGCAAGTGGAATCATTGCGAATTAAAAAGCCTTTGCACAGAAAAGAAAACAAGCAATAATAAAGAGACAATCCACAGAACAGTAAAAATGTTTTGCTGCCTATTCCTAGAACAGAAGATTCACATCTGGAGCACACAAAGAACTCATAAACATTTATACCATCTAAAATAGAAGACCCAGTGAAAAAAGGGACGACTGAAATGACCAGACACCTCCCTGAAGAAGTATATATGGCCAATGGGTATGTAAAAAAATGTTCAGCATCAGTGACTATTGGAGTAATGCAAATTAAAAGATGCTGAAATCCCATCTTAGTCCAGAAAGCATGGCCACTGTCAAGAAATCAAATAACAAGTGCTGGAGAGACTGCTGGAAAATGTCACACTTCTAAATTGCTGGTAGAAACAGAAGGTAGTACAGGCACTATGGAGTTCAGTATGAAGATTTCTCAGAAAATTAAAATAGAAATTGCACTTAACCCAGCTCTTCCTCTCCTAAACATCATTCCCAAAGAGTGCAAGTCATCATATTATAGTGATACATGCATACCTATGTTTATAGTAACAGACTTCATGGTAGCTAAATCTTAGATGAAGCCTATACATTCACCAAGAGCTGAATTAATAAAGAAGGTGTGGTATTTATACATAGTGGAGTAGTATTCTGTTATAAAGAGTATATGCTTGAATCCTCTGTGTGGGAGACAACTACAGACTCCCCTTGAATGCAAAACAATTGCTACACCTCTAATTATTTGAAGACTTATTTCAATATACTGATATGTAGAGAGCTGGCTATGGTATTTCTTCCTCTCTTGGATTGGCTCTAAGCATTGCAAACATGGCTAGCCAAGGTGCTGGTGTGTAACCTCTAAACCCAACATAGTCCTGTCTCCTTCCGTAGTGTTCTCCATGTAAAGGATATGAGTACAGTGGGATGTTAGAGCTAATAGCTCTGGGAATGTCAACTGGGTAGGAGCCTCAAGGTAAAGAGGCTATGACTCCCCAGGGCACAAGGGTTTGCATAGCAGAGAAGCGACACCTCCCAAAACAATTCAGTTGCTATTTTAATTAGATTATTTGAATTGATCCTTCTGCATATCTTTATCTCTGCAATTTACAGAGATGCCTTTCTCCCACCTGGCCGGCCAGCTCAAGTTACTCACTAATTCCCGCCACCCTCACTGTCACTCATCCCTGAGCCACACCCCTTCTTCACAAAATAATAAATTCTGGGAGAGGCCCTGGATCAGGGCCTTTGTCCGCATGTTCTCACAGAAATTGGACTCAGGACCCATTTGTTGCCCTTAACTTGAAACATGTCTTGGTGTCTTTACTCTCGCTGCCGTGGGTTGCATTGGAGGTGGTAGATTGGAATTAACTTGCTAAGATTCTGATAACGTCTCAATGGGATTACAAATATAATTTTTTGGACTGTGAGGAAAACTAAAAAGAGGATTACAATACTTGGATGGCTGAACTCAATGTTTGGGATTACAATACTCTGCAGTAAAATGATTGCATCTGGCGATCATAATATTAAGTGAAATAATTCAGACACGTAAGATAAAATATCTGATGACTTATTTTATATAAGAAACCCAAAATATAAATAAAGTGCAAAATGGAAGACAGATATAGAAGGAAACAGAGAGATAGATCTTTTGTAAAAGGGAAGGAAGCCAAGCGATAGAAAGAGAGGACTGTAAAGGCATGAGTTAGAGAGTTGAAATCTGTTGTGAACATGTACCCAAGAGGATGTAACCATTATGAACTGTAAAATGTACCCATAAATCAGAAAGTTTTAATAACAAAAAATTTTGATTGGCAGATGTTCATGTCACATCTGCCAATTAAAAGAATTTAAAACCAAGGAAAATCAAGTAGCAGAGAGCCTTCCTAAAACCCCTATGGCAACATTTTAATTCTACTTCTAGCCTAACTGGAAGCATTGCAGATTCCAGGGCTGCAACTGAGGAGATCTTGTTGTGCATAAAATCATGGACCTGCCACAGTCTACTAGGGTTATGCCAAACGGACAGTGAGGTCAGCTGCAAGGGCCTTTCCCACGTGAATGAGAAACACTGAGGGTATCAAGAGGAAGAACAACAGCTCCAAAGCATTTACAGATGAATGTTTAAAGTGCTTCTGCCCCCACACTAATTCTTAATTTTAAGAGTTACCGGGATGTACAATTCAAAGTTCTAAAAATTAGGAGTCAGCAAAATGTCAAATACTTACTGAAATTTTAATACAAACTGATTGAGACTAATGACGTAGTTGAGGAGTAAAAAGTTTCCCTTTGTAAAAGAAGTCTGGCCAATAAGGCAGAAGTAAAATATCACCATTTTACAATCTCCACTGCAACAATTGACCTTCTGACCATCTAATGGATGCTAAAGCCATTCACTAACGGGTTGATCAGGAAATTTACAATAGAGGTTTCTGACTGACAACAAAAGAACTTACGGATTGGTTTTATGCACCCAAAGCCGGACAACCGGGCATTATGTGCCTTCTGCAGTGCTACAGTGGGACATACACATACTTATGAAACACTCTCACTAAGATTTGACATCCAGATCCAACCCAGGCCTCAAGAGCTCATTAACAATGTACACAGATTGCAGTGAACAGAAAGAACCCTAATTGCCAGGAGGACACAACTATCTTAATCTAAAATTGACATAATTCTTTGGAAGAAATACCCCTCTCCAATTTCTTTAACAAACAAATAGCATGATAAAGAGCAGAAAGCCACTATACATCAAGAGACATTATAGTTACACTGCCCAAGGGTAGTGTGTAGACTTTATTTGAATCATGATTTTAACAAATAATTCTAAAAAGACATTTTTATGTAATCTGACAATTGGGACAGTGAAGAATTTGTAAAATTATACTGAGTGTGATAAGGGTTTATGGTTTTGTTTCTTAAGAAATCTTTTTACAATAGATCAAATTATGAGAATGTGGATGTTGGAACTTAGGGCACTGGGAAACCAAGCAACCCTCTCGCTTCCCTGGTAAGCAGGCATGAGACAACCAGCGCACAGGCTGAGAATCAAACATCCCACTCACACACACACACACACACACACATACACACACAAACACCCATTAGCAACTGGGAGCCAGAGATCTGAGCATCTTTTGGGAGGATGACCATATGCAATATAGCAAATATGGGGGATTTCCTTCTGTCTTCTCTTTGAAGGCAAATACTGCTATTACTGTTTTGCTTTGTTCTGATTAATTGTATTGCTCTATTCAATATTCTGTTTTGATAAGTTCTCTAATGTTCTGTATTTGGTTTGATTTTGCTATACCTGATTGAAGGAACTATTGTGAAGATAACGAGATACACTACGGTACCTGTTACTTTTATACCGGTAACCTGTTGTGATGTTCTGTACCAATTTCACTGCACTGTCTCAACTGGCTTTGTTCTGTCTTGTTCTGTTATATTTTACTACCTTCAAAATAATAAAAAATATAAAAAATTATGAGAATGTGTTTGCATGTACCTGCTAGGAAGGCCTTATCAGTTAGTTTTCTGTATTAGCCTTCTAATGCCCGACACTCAAACCTAAAGGAGGAGTGGTTTAGGTTGACTCACTGCTACAGGGGTTCAGTTAATAGTATAGGCTGACTCCAAAGCAGGAACACCGTGGCAGAAGGGCAGGGTGAAGTGCAGGTGCTTAGTCCATGAAGGCAGAAAGGCACAGAAAGGGAAGACTGCCAGAGAGCAAGGGGCAAGTGACCAGACATAGACCAAGGTGACAACCCAGAAACACCCAGAGGCACAATCATTGATCTCAGGTGGATTCAAAAGCCTATGAATTCGACCAGCCACAAATGCTCCTCCATAGACTGGCAAAGTACAAGTGGTACAAGCGCACATGGCAAAGCCGCCGTACGTGGGAGAATAGCTGAGTATGGAAAGAAAACAAGGCCCAGGGCTCCCAGGGACACAACGTTCTTAAAGTATCACTAGTTCTGAATTGAGTGAGTCGTGTAAGATAGCTGCCTCCTGGTCTGTGCTGGGATAATCTTTATGAGTATTTTGGTCTAGTCACAAATACAGAGACCTGCAGAGGACCTGCAGCCTGAGGGCTGCTAAGCCACTTCTCATTCTGTAGAAACTGCACAGCGGCACAGAGTGAGAACAGCACTTTCGGGGGGTGGGGGGAGCAGAGCTTATGAGCTTTGGCCATGCACCAGCAGTTCCAGAGGAGCCTTGGAAATGTACCCACGCCTAGCCCAGACTCCCCAGAGGTCACACTGATTTTACAATCTCCCTGGATGATTCTAATGAGAGGCCGCGACTGAGAAAAACAGTCACCAAAGACTTGGGAACAGAAATCTTAGCAATTCCCCTACAGAAACCATGGTTAGAAACTGGCTTGGAGCCAGGTGTGATAGCCAGGCTTGTAATCTCAGCACTCTGGGAGGCTGAGGCTGGAGGATTCCAAGTTTGAGCCCAGCATGGGCAGCTAACAACTTAGGGAATCCTTGTATCAAAATAAAAAGAATAAATAGAAATTCAAAAAGAGATGGAGATGTCACTCAGTAAGAAAGGCCTGGGTTTAACCCCAGTGAAACAAAACAAAACCAAAACATGAAGACCAATGAAACAAATAAGCAAAGACACCCCTCCATTCCATGGCCAGATCACTTCAGCTGGAATCTCAGCTGCACTATCAAACTCTTATATGATCCTGGACAAGTTCTTTAATCTTAGTAATTCAGCTTTCTAATCTATAAAATGGAGATAAATGAACAGATGAATGGATAAATAAAAGGTGACATTTATACACAATGAGTATTACCCAGCTATAGTGGAAAACAAAACTATGTCGTTTGCAGGAAAAAGTGTAGTGAAGGTGATTGCTCTGTTAGGGGAAATAAACCTGAATCAAAAATATAAGGATCATATGTTTTCTCTAAAAGGTAGAATCTTAAAAAATGCCATGAAAGTAGACAGGAGACTAATGCTACACAAGAGGAAAGGAATAAGGGCATGAGGAGGAGGTTATAAGAGAAGATGACGGGTATATTCACGTATGAAAATATCACATTGAAGCCCAAGATTCTGGAAAATTAGTAGATAATAACCAAAGTATCTCAAATGGGCATAAATGAATAAACACATTGATTTTGTATTCAAGAAAAAATATATAAAAGTATAAAACACATACTCATAAGCTATTTCATATCATTGTTATAGAAGCCAGAAAAATCAGTTTAGAAATCTGAGCTTTCAGCACTTCTAAGCATAGGAAGGAAATTTCATACTTTAGTCCTTTAATGTGTATTTCCTTTTCTTGAAAATGACTTTTTAAGGTCATTTCCACAATAAGCATACCTGAGAGTTAACCTCCAAAATACCCAAGAGAATGGTCTACAGCAATAAAAGACTCTGTATTCAAAGAGACATTTATAAATTACTGATTAATATCCTTCTTTAAATAGGAGGAAGTGGTTCATCAGTACAAAAATATAGGAAACTCTGTGTCTTATTTCTATAACTCCAACCCTAGGTAAAAGAAATCCAGATACAAACCACAGGAGAAAAATTCCTGCAGGTAAAAACCACAAATACATAGACGACAATTAAATAATTTCTTTGCAATAAAAAACCCACAGCATTGGCACAGGAATTGACACAATGTAAATTTTTAGTTGTGCAGTTGAGACAATCTAGAATACCAGTGAATCTGTTTTCTGACTCATCTGATCGATATTCTCTAGAATCCTCCAGACACATAATACTGAAAAGGCAATTTCCGACTTCTCTGCATTTGTAATTGGTAGACAGAAGCAGTTGGCTTTCAGCCTGGTGAGAAGGGAGGTGTGGATTGTGCAACTATATACTAAGGTTTTCGAATCAGACACAGAAGTAGATTCATCAAAAGGAAAGATGTCTTGACACGCCTCAGATACCCATGAGAGATGCAAACCTAAAGTCTTGACGCACACTTACCAGACTGAGCGTTTTAGTGTAGGTGGGGGCTCTTGATGGGACTCCCAAGTTTTCTATCAGAGGAAAAAAACATGATTTAACAATGAGAGCAATTTCAGCTTGTAGTGATAATGTTTATTATGGAGAAGACCACTTTAAAGAGCTCTTGGCTTCCTGAATAAAAACAGAAAACATCATCTATAATTCAAAAATTACTGTGGAAAATTTGAAAAGTGTGGTTGGATAACATAAGACCTTCAGAATGTTCTTTATATTTGTGACTTACATCAGAGTCTAAGATTTTTAGAATGCATTTTTAAATTTCTTTTTCTTTATTAGTTTATGTCTGTGGTACCTAATAAATACACTCATTGTACGGAATTGACAAACCTTCAGACTGCGTCTTGGCCCTTTTTACTCCCCTCCTCACCCCCCTCCACATGTCTGCATAGCTAAAGCAAAGGAAAAGACATTACATTTGTTTTATCATTTTTATAATCCTGAAAATATTTTCAACTGACAAAGCACAAAATTTGACAGGTGACCTAAATATTGACATGATCCAATTCTGAGGCACAACACACTATTTTCAAATATTTCAAATACAGTGAAAGATTAAGGTCTAGCTCAATATTTAATGCTGAAGTGCCAGCATCCATGAGAATAACTCATGGAAGTAATGTTGGGTGAGTAAATAATGTTCATCAAAGATCTGTTTTGTTTATGACTGAATTAGCTCATGCAGAAACACTGAAATGCATTGGCAAATAACTATTCTCTCTTCTAAATATAAGATTTGATTTACAATTATTGCAATGAGCTGGATTTAAGATAAGTTTAATGCTAGAAAAACAAAATCAAACCAGAATGACACAGTGCTTCGGAAGGAAAAGATAAGGAGATATGTGCCCTAAGATTATTAAATTCTGGGATTCATCCCAGATTCTTTAGGTACTGCATGGTATGTCGAAGTTGCATATGGTCTGAAAAACTTCAGTGGATGTAAAATTCTTAACTGTATACCTTGAAATGAGATTAATTCTCATGTCAAAGGGTCGGGGAATGAAACCTGTGCATGTTTTGACAAACTATTTTTTATTGAATTGCAACCACATGCTTTTGTGCTAACAGAATAGCACTGAGTAGCTATGACACTCTAGAGCCCTAACAGCCTAAAATATTTACCGTTTGACCTATCAGAGGCAAAAAAAAAAACCCACCTTTGTGCTACCAGCTTAACTTTAAACACAATAAATTTTAAAGCTATTATAAACCATAGTACATCTGTTTAAGAATCTGAGTAAAACATCCTCAAATAATATTTATTTTTTTTCCATTTTCTTCTCTGAAGGTCAAAAACTATTTCTGTTAAATATGGAGAATTTATATATACATATGCATAAGCATATATACTTCTAGGTTTTAATATCAACTATTATAATAAGCTAATTTCATTGTATGCAAAAATTCTACTAAATTCTCGATACAGGCATTGGGTAATGTTATGTTTTAAGGAACTGCAAAGGTCAGCAGCATAAAGCAGCAAACACTGTCACTGCCTGGGATCTGAGGGCTGGGCTGGACAGCTGTGGTTGGCTGTGTCTGCGAACCTCTTGTGAGTTTCCTGATCTGCAGTCAGGTGGTTGCTCCGCGGCGCTGGTGGGGTTGGGGGAGCGTCCGCAGGAAAGCAGGACCTCAGTCCGCTGATTTTTCCCAACACTCACTTCCCTTCATAGTCTCTGTTTGGCAGGAAACCAAGAGCAGCAGAAGCGTGAAGCCCTTCTTGAAACCTTAGCTCAGAATCGAGGGAAAATTGAAGATCTGAAGGGTTTCACAGTCCTTCTTCTACAGATGTTAGCAGTGACAACAGAAAATGTCTTTGGACACACTGGGGGCAGATTAAAAGTGCAAAGTTCGTTTCCACAAAGGCTTTTAGAGAATTTAGATCCTTTTTCAAAAAGCAATGCACAATAGCTGTTGCAAATCACACCTGAATAATTGTAACTCTTTTGCAGTAAGACACTTCTAATTTTCCTTATTTTTCCCCTTAAAAGTACCCTGGAGATTCTTAAAAACAATTTTTAAATGTTCAGATCATTTATTAATTTTTTTAATTCATCAAGAGTTTTTCTTTTGTGATTTGAAAGGTAAACTTTTATGCTACAGGTGAAATCTTTTTCTCTTAATTTAAGAAGCGGATAAGATTTACTACCAAGGCTGTTGTATAGGCCTGAGATCAGAATCCCCTTCACTGCAGTTAGGAATCTGGGCTTTTGCAATATAGACCACAGTGCTTTATTTCCCAGAGTTATTCGATCTGGGGTGGAAAGATGACTATAAAACCTGATATTTTTGAGTATTTTGTTAGATTAATATAAAACAATATTCAGGAAACATGAAACTTACTGCTATTATTTATTTTTACTTATTTATTTATTTATTTGGTTTGCTGGGCAGGAGAGCAAACCTTGGGCTTTACAAATACTAGGCAAGTACACATAATACTCTGCCTGGAATACTCTTTTTATTGAAGGACTAGTATATTATTCTCTGCTTTATAATCTGTTTAAACAACAGGAGGGTGGGGTACAAATGCACACAAAGATCAGGGACACCTGTGGAGACCCCACAGCAATTGACCCAGGGGCATTGCCTTTTTAATTAATAAGGCATTGGTAGCTCTGCTCAGCAAGAGATCAGCTTATCCCAAGGTCACAGTGCAGAAGACAATATTTTTCAAGAGTGACAGGATCATGACAGCCCAGAACTAGGTGTCAGTGGGATGAGTGGGATGGAATTCTGCCTAAAGAATGAGATAATGAAATACAATAACACTGACGTCTAAAATTTGCATAGCATTTTATCATCCAAAGACAGTTATCTTCCCATTTGATGCTCTGATGCATACAGTGAAGTATCACCACTGTCTTCCCACATTACAGATGGGGACTCTATGGTTAGAGCAGGTGCAGGATGCTTGGGGTGGAGACACAAAGATGAATGTCACACTCCAGATTGCAGAACTGATGGGATTAATTGGAGAGTTAATTGGAGGATTCTACCTAGAGTAGAATTTTGAATGAATGCATGAAGTCAGGTTACTTATTTGAGTGCAGAAAGAATGAATACCACTCTTAAAGGACTGTGCAACATTTCCAAGAAAGGGGCTTAGGTAAGGTTCACATGAATTTAAGACTATGCTGATGGCTTTGAGGAAGATATTTAGCCCACTGTGGGTTTCTAGTAAAGCACCCGAGGCTGGGGGATCCATAAAGAAATGCAGCCCACAACTGCGGAGGTCTAAACGCCTGCTGCCAACATCCACTCAACTTCTGCTGAAGGCCTCTCAGCAGACGGCATCACACACCAGGTGTGCAGGGATTGTGAAAGGCAGGTGTAAGCTGAAGGGGCAGAGCAGGGCCCGGGTGTGGGAAGGAGCATTGCTGCCCTCTCTGCCCCTGCTCTTGGGACACATTCCAGCCCATGAGAGCCAGCTCCCTCCCCTGAAATCTAGTCTGGTCTCTTCAGAAGGACAGTCCTTTCACAAGAGTGGAGCCTCCATGACCAGATTACCTGATAAAGATCCCAGCACCTCTCATAATCATTACCCTGGGAGGCAAATTTCAACAAGACATTGTGGGGTGCAACAACATCCAACCCCCAGCAATGTCACATACATTACTCTATTATGTTATTTAATTAGTAATATAACACCATAAATAGAAATATAAGTATTCTCTATAGTTACACAATGACTTAACAGATAAATATACTTATATAAATAAATTATGCACATATAATGGACATTTTTGGACATACAGTGATACCTCAGTTGTTAAATTCAATTTCTTCCAAATTCGTGTTCGTACAGCAAAAAGTTCTTGAACTGAACATATTTTACCCAGAAGAAATAATGAAAAATCAAGTCATTAATTCTGAGGCTCAAACATTCCACTTTTAAATTCATTTTTCCAGGATTTTAACACAAAGCAGCCCTGGAATGTGGAAATACCACTCCAAAACTATCTACATATAATAAATACAGTATATTAATATCAAAACACAATACAATAAATACAATTACTTAAAAGTTTGCACAGGTGCTTTACCTTGACCTGGAGGCTTCCTGCAGCTGGAAAGAAATTGAAGGAGGAGGAGAAAAGTCATTTTTTGGAAGGAAAGTCTTCCACAATGACTCTTGGAGATATACTTTCTGGGTGCTTTCTTCTTGGTCCTTTTTCACCTTTTTTCACTAAAAATCTGGGCAGGAATGGCACTCAGTAACTTCATGCCTTGTGAGCTCGTCGAGATATTCTTGGCCCATACAGGTTTTTTGAGTCAGATTTTGGTTCAGCTGTTGAGCAAAATTATCAACACCAAGCAGATTTTTTTGAGCTTTGTTGTTCAAGTAGTGGAAAGTTTGAGCTGGAAGCCATTTGACAATGGAGCTATCATTGCATTTCTCAAAGAAATAGGAAAGTCCTACAATTCTTTACATTGCAAAAACCCTAGATAACTACATTGATCTTGAGCAGAAAGATCAAAGGTGAAAGATTTACATTTCTTGACCTCAAAATGTAATAAAGGCTTATGAGACAAAACGGCCCACTGCTACCATACAAATACAGACATGCAGACCAGGAATGGAACAGGAAGTCTGAAAATGTACTATGAATTTATAGTTAACTGATCTTCCACAAAGTTCCCAGAACACAAATGAGGAGGTGACATCATCTACAGAACATGGCACCAGTGAAGCTGGATGTTCTCGTTCAGAAAAGCAAAAGAGGACCCTGACTTTGTACACTGCAGGAATCACTTTGAAGCAGACAAAAGACTTACACTAAATGGCCAGAACAAATCATAGAGGAAATCTTTGTGCTGTTTTGGAAAATGATTGTTTTATGTGACTACAAATGCATAGATATCAAAAAACAAAAATATCAATGAGATTGTATCAAATTAAAAAGCTACTGAAAAGAAAAGAGCACACTCAAAAGAGTTGGGGAATTTATTTATTTATTTGGTACCAGGAATCAAACTCAAGATCTTGAGCTTACAAGGCAGGCACTTATGCCACTGAGCTATCTCCCCAACCCTCATGGGGACATCTTAAGAACTGAGAAAAGATATTTGCAAACCACACATTTGGTGAAAGGCAAATATCTAAAGGGCATAAGAATTGAGAAAATCAGCAACAAGTAAAACTTCATTCAAAAATAATAATAGGCCTCATTTTTCAAATGAGGTCAAATGGCAAAAGGTGTGTGATATCTCATCCTTCATCAGGGAAATGCAAAGGAAGGCTAGGAGGAGACAGAGGCTCACAGCAGTTGGAGTAGCTAGTAACACAATGATGAAAGGTACCAAGTATTGGAAAAGACAATGAGACAAGTGGATCACTGCATGCTGTTCATCCATAATATATGTGCACATATATGTATGAAAATATGTAATAAATGAATTAGAGAGATATTTGTACTCTTTCATATATATAGTGCCATCCTCCATGACAGCTAAGGGATGAATCAATCAATAGATGAGTGGGTAAAACAAAATTATATACATTCACACACCAGATACAACACTATTCAACACTATTGCACTATTCAGCCACAAAACCCTAGAAAAGCCTTTGACCACATGGCTGAAACTGGAGGATATTATGCTGAGTGAAATAAGCGAGGCATGGATGACAAATATTACATTAATCATTTATAAGTGGAATTGAAAAGAGAAAACTGTTAGAAACAGAGACTACAGTAATGGTTTCCAAGGCTAAGAAAGGGTTGGAAGAGATGCTGATCCAAGGCTGTAAATACTCAGGATGGGTATGTCTTATAGATTAATTATATAGCACACTGACTGCAGTTACCAATGATGTATTGTAAAGTTACCAATGATGTATTGTAAAAAGAGTAGCTTTTAAACTGTTTTTCTCACCATACACACAAAAAAAATGACAACGAAATTAAGTTGTCAATATGTTAATTAACTTTGCAGTAGTCATTTCACAGTAATATGCACATATATCAAAACATCATTTCATACATCCCAAATAAATAAAACCATTTACCAACTGTACTTCAAATAACTGGAAAATTAAACAATACTTTTGCTAAAAGAAAAATACTCTAATATTGCAGTCAATATATTTTAACATTTCACATTTTTAAAAATATTTACTTAATATCTATATATGGTTTGTATTACCTGTTAGTTTCACCTATTTTTCACCTTTTGAAAAAATTTCTCCAGAACCATTATAATACATTATATTATAAAAGCATTATAATATATTAAATTAATCAAATGAAATAATCACTCAGCTCTGTAAGAACTTTAAATACTTAAATTATAAAGTAGAGTTTTACTATCTAATCAATTAATGCTATCAGTCTAGAAAAAACAAATAAATACAAAAGGGCAGTTTTCTGAAGTCATTTCACTAAATATATTATCATGTGTTCATCAAATGAAAATGAAAGAGGTTTAAAAGAGCATAATTACATTTAAATTCTAAATACTTGAGAATAAGAACTCTCTTTTTTGGCTCTGATACTTTGTTGACATTGGAGGCATCCCAGAAATAGTAATACCGATGGTAACGACAAATTCAGGGTTCAGTGAGGCCAGCAGAATTTGGGAGTCTGCACCCAGTAACCCGCCCACACGCATGAACTATCCCTGAGGGCCACAGGGAATGGAAATCCACACCTAGTCATCTGGGAACCTTCAATGATGCCCACAGGATTTGGGAGTCTGCACTCAGGGACCTGCCCACACCCAGGAATCATTTCTGAGGCCCGCGGGAGCCAGGAGTCTGCACCCGGTGATTCTGGTCATCCAGGAACCCATGGTGAGGCCCACAGAGACCCGCCTACCCCAGAAACCATAGGTGAAGCTCTGGGGGACTGGAAAGCTGCACCTAGCAGCCTGCTCACACCCAGGAACTATCTCTGAGGCCTGCAGGGACCAGGAGTCCATTCCCAGTGAACCATGGTCACCTAGGAACCCTCAGTGAGGCCTGGGGATTGGAAGTCTGTACCCAGTGACCGACCCACACCTGGGAACTATAAGTGAGGCCCACAGGGTTTGGGATTCTGTGCCCAGTGACCCATCAAACATACCCGGGAACTATATCTGAGGCATGCAGGGACCAAGAGTGCAGGCCCAGATTCCTGCAGTCATCAGCAACACTTTGTGAGGCCTGCTGCTAGACGGGCTACCAGTGCAGGAAGCAACTAGGACTCAGTATCTGGCTGATACGAAGGAACACAGGAAAATGCCCAAATGAAAGAACAAAATGCAACCTCAAACTTTCAGCTAAGTCGAGTACAGGAGACATAGATATGGATCAAATTGAAAATTACACACCTGTAATTTCTGAAATGATAGCAATTGAAGTAAAGAAACAACTCCAGGAAGCCATAAAGGAAATCCTATCAGAAATAATCTCTCACATAATAACAGAAACGATAAACATAATGAAAGAGTTGATGAGTGTATCTAAAGAAGATATAGATAAAAAAATAAGAGAGCATAGGAAAATGATGAAAACCTTAAATGAATAGCACATGAAACAATTAGAATACATAAAACAGATTCAAGGAGATATTTAGGAAGTCAAAAATTCCCATGAACGGTGACAAAACTGCATAAATGAAATTGAAGACAGATGCTCAGACACAGAAGACAGAATTGTGGCTAGTTTTCATGAAAGGAAAGATCTCTTTGAACTAACAAAATAACACATTCTTCTCAGTTGCACATGGCATGTTCTCTAAAATAGACCATGAACTAGCACATAGAACATGCTTACATAAATTCAAAGGAATTAAAATTACCCCATGTATATTATATGACCATAGTCCATTGAAATTGTATATTAATGACAAAAGAAACCTCAAAAGCTCCATAACCACATGGAAATTAAGTGATACCCTACTGAACAACCAATGGGTCACAGAGAGAATTAAAGATGAAATTAAACAATATATTATCAAACAAAAATGCTAATACAACTTACCAGAACTTGTGGGATATAATAAAAGCAGTCCTCAGGTGAAAATTTATAGTGGTGAATACTCATAACAAGAAAACAGAACAAGCACAAATAAACAACCTAATGTTATACCTCAAACTTCTAGAAAAAGAAGAACAAATAAATCCCAAAGAAGAGAGGAAATTATAAAAATCATAGCAGAAATTAACATTATAGAGACTCAGAAAACAATACAAACAATTAATGAATTGAAAAGTTGGTTCTTTGAAAGAATAAATAAAATTGAAAAACTCCTAAAATACCTTATCAAATAAAAGGAAAGAAAAAACTCAAATTCATTCAATAAGGAATGAAAGCTACAAAATTACCACAGATCCTGTGGAAATGCAGATCAATACCTACTTTGAAAACCTTTATGTTCATAGGATTAAAAAAACAGGACAGATTCCTGGAAATATATAAATTACCAAAGCTGGATCAAGAAGATATAAAACTTCTAGTAACCCAATATCAGATAAAGAAATTAAAAACATACACACTTGCCAACAGAAGAAAAGCCTAGGTACTGATGGATTCACAGCTGAATTCCACAAATTTAGAGATGATATAATACCAATACTCCTCAAATTCATTAATGAAATTGAAAGGGTAGCAATTCTCCCTAATTTATTCTGGAAGGCAAATACTACCCTAATAACAAAACCAGAAAAACACTCAACTGAAAAAGAAAATTATAGACCCATATCTCTAACGAACCTGTATGCAAAAATCCTCAGTAAAATACTACCGAAGAGAATGTAGCAAATCATTAAGAATAAACACCATGACCAAATGGGATTCGTTCCAGGAATGCAAGAATGGTTCAACATATGTAAATCAATAAATGTAATATACTATATTAACAGAGAGAAGGACAAAAATCACCTGATCATGTCAATAGACACAGAAAAAGCTTTTGATAAAGTCCAACACGTGTTCATGACAAAAACAGAAACTGAGAATAGATGGTCTTTACCTCAATCTGGTAAAAGCCATCTACAACAAACCTAACAGCCCACATTGTAGGAAATGGTCAAAAACTGAAAGCTTTCACTCTAAAATCAGAAACAAAGCAAGGATGTCCACTGAAATTCAAATTAGTTTTGAAAACATTAGCCATAGAAATTAGACAAGAGAAATAAATAAAAGGAATAAAGATAGGAAAGAAAGAAGTTATCATTATTCACAGATGACGGGATACTCTACATAGAACACCCCAAAAACTGCACCAGCAGACTTCTAGACTTAATAAGCAAATTCAGTGCCATAGCTGGGTACAAAGTCAACACTCAAAAATCAATAACCTCCCTGTACATAAATAACAAACTCACTAAGAAAGAAATTAGGGAAACCAGACCCTTCACTATAACATAAAAAAAGAAATACTTTAGGAATCAATGTACCAAAGTAGGTAAAAGATTTATACATTGAAAATTACAGTACTCTGAAAAACAGAAATTGAAAAGGAATTCAGAAAATGTACAGATATCTCTTGCTCATGGATAAAGAATCAACATTGTGAAAGTGACCATATTCTCAAAACTGTTGTACAAGTTTAATGCAATCCCAATCAAAATACCATTACCATACCTCACAGATCTAGAGAGAACATTCCTAAAATTCATCTGGAGCCATAAGTCTTAGAAGAGCGAAGGTGATACTGGGCAAAAAAAGGCAAGGCAGGAGGCACTACAATCCCAGACTCGAAATTATGACAAATTGCTATAATAAAATCAGTATAGTACTGGTTAAAAAAAAAAACAAAAAAAAACAAAACAGACCTCAGGATCAGTGGGACAGAACATAAAGCACAGACACAGCTATAGACACACTCAGCCACCTAATCTTTAACAAAGGGACCAGACATGTTCACTGGGAAAAAGCAGCCTCTTTAATAAGCGGTGTTGGAAAAACTGACTTTCTACATGCTGAAGACTTGAACTAGACACATACCTATCACCATGTACTAAACTAAAGTCATGGATCATGGATCTAAGACAGAAACATTAAACCTACTGGAAGACAAAGTAGGAAAAAATCTCAAGGGCTTGGACTGGGCCAGGAGTTTATGAACAAAAACCAAGCTGCATGGGAATTACTTCAAAGAACCAATAACTGGGATCTCGTCTTATTAAAAAGTTCTCTATTTCAAAAGAAATCACCAAAAAGTGAAAAAAAAACACAGATTGGGAAAAGATTTTTGCCAACTGTCCCTCATACAAAGGACTTTTATCTAGAATGTATAAAGAATTGAAAAATATCAGCCTCCACCAAATTTAAAGACCCAATCCAAAAATGGGCATCTGAGATGAATACACAGTTCTCAGATGAAGATATACAAATGACAAATAAATACATGAAAAAATGTTCAACATCATTTGCCATTTGAGAAACACAAATTAAAACAACACTGAGATATCATCTCACTCCACACAAATGGCTAACATCAAGAGATTAACCAATAAATGCTTGTGGGGCTGTGGCAAAGAAGGAACCCTTCTCTACTGTTGGCTGGAGTGTAGACCAATACATGCACTGTGGAAATCAGTACAAGGATTCCTCAAAAAACTAAGATTAGACGTTGTATTAGATCCAGCTATTCCCCGTTTGGGTATTTTCCCAGAATTGAAAACATTATACCGTAGAAATATATGTGCACCCATGTTCACAGCAGCACAATTTGTAATAGCTAAATCTTGGAAACAACCCAAATGCCCATCAACTGAGGAATATATAAAAAAAGATGTGGTACTTTTGTATAATAGAATACTACTCAGTTGTGAAGAATGACAAATTCAAGACCTTTATAGGTAAATTGGTGCAACTAGAAACCGTACTCATAAGTGAAATAAATCAGGCTTGCATGTGTAAACATCATATTGTCTCACTGGTGTAAGAAACTGAAAGAGCAAATAAGATCCAAAACTTACAATAGATATAATAAATGAGATAGAAACTGCTCAAAGGGAAATTTTATCATTTGATAAATCTTGCAAGCCTGTGTCTGGTAGCCTGAGCAATTACTTCGAGGACAACAATATGCGATATAACACCCATTGCTAAACTCCTGTCATCTCATTTTGAAATCCTATATTGCACTATTTTTTGTTGTGTCATCATCATTTGGCTTTTGCTGTTGTTTTTTAATTGTTCATTTGTTTCTTGATTTTTCTGTTTTTTCTCTTTAAAATAAAAAGATAAATTCTGAGGAAAATATTACACAATATTCTTTTATTATGAGAAAAATGCCATTGAAACCCACGGAAGGAAACTCACGTGGTGTGAGTGATACTTGACTTGCACCAGAGGATAAAATCCGATAAACTTTATATTGCCTGCAGAGTACCCCTGATAGTGCATACAACTGTAGTATGAAACTCTTCTCAATTAAAAATCCTTCTATGTGTTCTTAGAAGGCAAGTATGGAAGAGAAATCTAAGGTCTCCTGAATCAGCTCTCCTAACATACAGCTGCACCACCATTAACCCTTTCTACCAAAAAATATTACTTCCCCAGGTGGACGGCTCTGCTCCTCAACTGATTTAGGAGAACGGCAGCAGGTTATTTTTGCTTTCCTGAGTTGACAGCAAGATGTAAGTGCTGAGTTCTTGGGTGGTAACCAGCCTGTATCCTAATTTCAGAGGACCAACTGAGGGATCTGGCAGCTCCAGGGGCATTGGGGTGCCCGTCATTTCACAGGCCCAGTGACTTACACCCCATCTCCTCTCCTCCGCAACTGCCCAGCTCCCAGGTTGACAGAGAGTGGCACTATTTTCTTTCCTAAATGTTAACATTTCACCTTTACTTCCTGATGTGTTATTCAGTATATTCAATTTTGTGGGCATTTATCTAATTTAATATACTCTTTTTCATTCAGTTCACGTTACAATATGTATTTACCTGTCATTTCTGTTCTTGCTTTTATGCAATCAACATTTACTAAATCACACCCCTAATTTTTGCAAACACCTTCTCTTAGTTATGCCCTCTTTTCTTTGAGACTATAGATTTTTAGGTCTGGGCAGAATGGTTGGTGGTGTTTCTATCTGAAAATGTCCTTTTCCTTCTTTTCTGAAAGGCAATGTCTGACATGAAATTCTAGATGTACAGCTATTTTTCTGTCATTCAGTACAAGAGAAATGTTTGTGATGCTCTGTCTTCATTGTTGCTATTGAGAGTAAATTCTTTTTTTAATAAGTATAGACTTTGAGTACATATTTATATTCAACTTATGGAGTGGTACATATACTTAATATATCATGATTTTTTAATTACCTTTCCTCTCCTTACTACTACACCTCATTCAGTATTCCCTCATTCCCTTTCCCCATTTTCATTATTACTATTTTTTTAGTTCATATTTCTGACATATAGACTCTATGCATTGTGGATAGTTGGTGCAGCCACATACTAACAAAAGCTGGTGTGGCTGTGGAGAAATAAAAGACAGTTTCTACACTACTGGGGAATGTAAATTTGTACAACTGTTATATTATGAAAATCATTATTTTTTTCCCAAAAAAATAAAAACAAATTTCATTTGACTTAGCTATTCCCTTTCCAGTATCTTCCCAAAAGAGCTAAAAAGCATCATATTGCAGAGATGCATTCACTGCATGGTGATAGCAGCACAATTCATGCTGGCTAAATCTCGGGTACAAGTGCGTAGCAGTAGCCACACAGATGAGAATGTGGTATCTGCATGTAATGGAATTCTACTCAGCTATAAAAAGGATAGATTTGAGATATTTGTAGCAAAATAGATGCACCTTGAAAACCTAATGTTAAGTGAAATAATCCTTCTTTATTTAGGGTAACCTTTCCAACCTTTATTCACAGCTTTTAAACTTATATTTGCATTGGTTTCCTGCAGTTGCCCTGGAATATATCAAGAGTGGAAAAATTTATATTATTTAGACTTCTCAATTTCTTGCTTCTCTTGCTTATCTAGATCTTTCAGGAATTTCTCTGTGTAGGCAAGAATTCTCCAAATTTCTGAAATTCATGTCAACTTTTCCATCTTTGTATCTCTGTAGTCATTTGAGATAAGATCACATTTACGTTAGTTTTTGAACTATCTTTTCAAATGAATTATTAAATTTGGTGCTTGAATCGCAATGTATTTCAAGTGTAACAATTAAATTTAAATTCATATTTCAAATTTTTTGTAAAAGTCATTTCCTCCCTGTCATACCTGCCTGGTCATTTTCTATGACCCTGTTTTTCTAACTTTCATTTTCTGGTTTCTCTAGCAATTCTTCCAAAAAATAAATATATTTATATTTATGTTATAATTGCATAATCTGGAATTGCTTCAAATCTAAAACCACGCCATTTCAAAAGTCTGGTAATTGTTGCCCCTCTAAATGTCTGATACTTTTTGATTTCTAATTTGTTCTCATTTTTCTTGAACTTCATTAGGGAGAACATACTAATGCTTAAGCCAAAGTTGGTATCTTCTGGTGTTCTTATTTACTTCCATCAGTGTCTGGGGTATTAGCCATTTGTACTATGTTAGATTAATTGTTCACCCTCAGGTCTTTTGCCCTCCCTTGCAGTGTAGATTTGTACCAAGACTCTTCATGACAGCCAGTGTGAGAGGATGAATACTCCTGTGAGTTTTTCCACCCTTTCTCTCACTCCTAAATTGACAGAGGGAAGTTTAATTTGTACCTCTTTGGCAACAGAATCTGATATTTTTCACCCCATTCACATTATCTCTCTTCATGGTTTGTGACATTGTAGTCAAAATTCAGTATTTCCAGGATGTGGCAGAAACACTCTAAGTGTAAATCACATCTACTTCTTGACTTTTCTCAGCCTGCTTCTTCTGTACTCAATGTGACCAATATGGCACGTTTGCATTTTTGTAAATTCCATTACAGTAAAAGATGAATTACCACATCCCTAAGAGCCAGAAGTT
This sequence comes from Hydrochoerus hydrochaeris, assembly GCA_004027455.1. Taxonomy (NCBI): domain Eukaryota; kingdom Metazoa; phylum Chordata; class Mammalia; order Rodentia; family Hydrochaeridae; genus Hydrochoerus; species Hydrochoerus hydrochaeris. Next base: position 29,106 of record PVLA01004318.1, on the reverse strand, counting down.
ATATAAGGCCAGACGTGGTAAATAAGGTGGATGATGACACAGGGTCATGTTTTTACAAGGCTGCCTGTCCGTTGAATGACAATGGCCACAGAATTCACTATATTTGTTGTCATAACTTACAAAAAACTTATGAAAGAGGGATTTCAGAACCGCTTCAGAAAGTAGCAAAAATTATGAGATAAATGTGTTCAAAGAGAGCTGAGAATTTTGGCATATATCAATGTCAAGTTGTCTTTGACTGTAACAATGCCTGTTTGAATTTAAACTTTTACCATATGTTTCAATCACACTTTATATTTTGGGGAATCCAAAGAATTTTTCCCATATTCCTTCATCAACATATGCACTTCCAAAGCACATGATTTCTAGCATAGTAATACTCAACTTAGAAACTTACTCAGAATGTCCAGTACACCCAAGTCTAGGAACAAAGTTCCTACTTTCTTTTTTTTTTAAAGAACGTTCTGATGTCAAGAGGATATAAACTCTCTACCTTGACCTTAGAGGATTCACAATGTAATCATTCTATTTCTTCCCTACACCCATGTGTGGGAAGTGGTTGGGATGCTGCTCTCCATTTGTTCTCTTTTGTCTCCAGATTCTTTTGTAAGATAAAAAAACTTACAAGAAAACTCCGATCCACACCCTGAATCAAATCCATTGCTTTTCATGAAAATCTAGGGATGGAACATGTTTCTGCGGAGTGCTATGTCTGCACATTCATCACCATTACAATTAGTGATGTCAGCAGTGTTAAAAGCCATCAGGAACCTGGCCAAGACTCTCAACAGCCTGAATAGGAAGGGGTACAGCAAAAGGATGAAATAAGAATAGATGCAAATTTAGTGATACATGACGGGAGGTCAATGCTTCAGGATAGGCAAAGACAAATACAGTGAGCTATTTACACAAAGTACAGAAAGAGTGGAGGCAGTATTGGAAGATGCAGAGGTCAGTGGGTCACTAAGGTCAGCAGGGCAGCAAATGATTGAGAGAGTAAAGGTGACCTTATGCTGATGACGATCTTTATGTAGATGAAGGTAAGGGAACAAGATGGCAGGTTATGGAGTGTGTCCTTTTCCTAAGGTGCAACTATTTTTATTACCACTAGGTTCTCAAGGAACTAGGTTCTCTCAAGTGATGTAATCTTGCCCTGGCAAATCACAGCATCAGGGAAGCACTGAAGCCTCAAATGTGACCAGAGACACATGGAAATATGTTCATGCATAGTTTCCTTGGCCCGCATGGCAAGACCCCAGACCTCAGACAAGCCATAATCACCATTTAATTATGAAATCATTTTCCCCAAAAAAGTGTGCAGAACACTCTTAGACAAAAATCCTCAGCCCTGGGGGAAACTGAGACCGAATAAAATTCACTAAAAAAAATCAAGATTGGATTAAAAATAAAGAGCATCCACACAGAACAAGTCTGGGAGATACAGTCATGGAAGAAAAAGGAAGTCACACCCTGAAATCTCTGAGAGGAAGCAACTGAAGGAAGGAAACAACTTCGTGAGGCTGTAATAGTAATCAGTTCAAAAATAATGTCTCAGGTAAAAGAAGAAATCACAAACATAATGAAAGAATTGCTGAACATATCTAAAGAAGACATAGATAAAAAAGAAGAGCATAGGAAAATGATGGAAACCCTGAAAGAACAATACAGGAAGGAATCACAATGCATGAAACATTCAAAGACATAACCCAGGAAATTAAAAAAAGTCAATTGAAAGCTGTCAAAACCGCTTGAAAGAAACTGAAGATAGACTTTCAGACTTTGAAGGCAGGATCTCAGCTAGCGATCATGAAAAGGAAAGAGCTCTTAAAAGATAACAAAGAACCAGGAAATAACAATTAATGGCTGCAAGACAATGCAAAGAAAATTAATTAAAGAGTAATAGGTATCAGCAAAGAAGCAGAGGTCAACACAAATGAAATAAAAAGACTATTTACAGAAGTAATAGCAAAAAAACGTCCCAACTATAGGAAAAGGACCTGGCATATAGAGAGATACATGAGGCATGTAGTATTTCAACTAGTCATAAGCAAAATATATCTATACCCAAACATATAATAATTAAGACCCCAGAAATTCAGCACAAGAACAGAATATTAAAGGTTATCAGAGAAAATAAACAGATCACCTATAAAGGAAAACAAATCAGAATCATGGCAGACCTGTCAACACAAACCATCAAGTCAAGAAGAGTTTGGAGTGAAGTGTTTCAAATCCTTAGAGAAAAAAATCTTCCAACCTAGCCTGATGTACCCTGCAAAACTATCTTTCAAAATTGATGGAAAAATAAGATACTTCTATGATAAAGAACAACTAAAGAAATCCATGACACCAAACCAACCCTACAGAGAGCGCTGAAGGGTATTCTAAGGAGAATTAAAGATGACCATGTTTCTAGTAGCAGCAGCAGAGGAGAATCATCAAAACAGGACAGGCAGCTGAATGAAGGGGGAAAGTGGAGGGCCAAAAGCAGGAGGACCACAGGGCAGAGATGAACCAATGCATGATGGTTGTAACCATTAATTTAGATGCCTCAATTCACCAATAACATGACACATAGGAAAATGGATCAAGAAACAAGATCTATCCATATACTGAATACAAGAAACACATTTAATTCAAAATAAATTCATAGACTGAAAATCAAAGGAGAGAGTAATTGTTCCATGCTATAGGAGACTAGGAAAAAAAGCAAAGGTAACTTGCCCATCAAATGCAGAATGGGTAAGAAATATATGATATTTTAAGACAATGTAAAGCTACCCAGCTATAAAGTAGGAGAATCTCAAAACTCTTGTAGGTAAATGGATGCAACTGGAGATTGTGTTCACAGGTGAAATGGTTTGCACTCATATGGGTGAACACCGAGTTATCTCCCTAGCATAAAAAAACCAAAGCAGTTAGTGGAATCCAGAAAGCACAGTAGATATTGTGAAAGTAATAGGGGAAGAAATGCCTAAAAAAGAAAAGTGGTAACCACTGTTAACTTCCTATTATCTTGTTTTAAATTCTTGTATTGTTTTCATAATTTTGTTAGGTTTGGTTTTATTCTACCTTGTTTTGTTAGATTCCACTGTATCTGATGGGGCAGGCAGCTATTTTGAAGATAATGGGATTTACTATGGTAACCATTGTTTATTTCCTATTATTTTGTTTGAAGTCCTGTAATGCTTTCATTCTTTTGTTTTGATTGGTTTTAGTCTATTTTCATTGTTTGATTTTATTATGTATGAAGATAATGACATCTATTTTGAAGAAAACAAGAGACATTACGGTAGCCACTGTTGATTTCCTGTTGTCTTGTTTTGAAATCCTGTATTGCTTACATTGTTCTGTTTTGATTTGCTTTACTCTATTTTGTTTTGCTTTGTTTTGTTTTATTCTCTTTTTAAAAACTTTTAAAAAGAAGTGAAGAGCAGTATCTTAACAATTGGCAGCAACAAAAATAGTTTACCTTCCAATATTTTGTTTATTAAAGTTCATTTCAAATTCATATTTGTTGACCAATGGCCTGATATGGACTTGGAACCTATGCTTTAGTCAGTGAATAGCAAGTGCCATCCTTGATTCTTCTACCAAAATACATGAGTTGAGGAGAGGGTGTTTTGGTATAGGAATAGTTGTAATGACAAAGGGAAAGACAGAGATCCCAATGATGCATGGCAGATTATGCTGAAATTTAGAACTTAGCAGGCCAAGCTAAAAAACAAAACAAAACAAAACAAAGCAGTAAGTCTTGTAAAAATATATTCCTAGAAAGTATTATATGGGAATATTATTGCTGTGCATAGGATATTAGCAATGAATATGTGTAGAGGAATGAAACCTCAGCAAAATTATGGATAAATTAGTTATTTAAAAAAATAACTGAAGTCATTTTTATATGAGGTGTTAAACTTCCAATAGCTGCATCAAGTAAAAGAAATGTCTTAAGTAAACTTTTGTAAAAGACAAATACAAGAATGAGTTATATCTTCACCATGTGTGCCTGATTTACATTTTTTAAAGACACCTTAAACACTTGTATTAATTCAAATAATAATTTTGTATTCTACACAGCATATACACAAACATCTGTTCTGTTATGTGCATTTCTCATTCAGTTATTTTCTATAATAAAATATATAAATTAAGAGGTGATGTTCCCTGCATATTACAATATTATATATTTCTTAATAAATGAATGTACTGGCTGGTTTATAATAGAGTAAACTTTACAGTTGTTATGATTTGGCCTTTCAAAGAAGGTATAATCCATATTCTCAAATCAGTCATCAGCAAACAATAGAAGGTAGAAGGTAGAAATGTGAAGACTAATTGTGCTTTATTTTATTTTCTGACACTTTTTCTCTCAAGACAAAATTGCAAAGCCCTTTTCCAGTGTCAGCCAATATCAGGTGTTTTCTGAAAGAGGCAAAAAAAAAAAAAAAAAGTAGAGGTAATATCATAAGGGGTAATGGCTACATTTATTTTAGAGCCCTTGCTTCTAAAGCTTTGGAATGAAAGTGATTCATAGCTGAGAAATCAGGGTAATGCGATAAAAATCCCGGTGGTGCCCTTCCTGACCTTTGAAGTATGTTTACAGAACAGAATCCTGAACAAGAAGTCTCTTCTCAAAACTAGCCCAGCGGTGCTTGGTGGCTCACGTAGAGGCTGCTCTTTACTGGTATGCAAGAGTCCGGTGCAAGAGCCTTTGTACCAAAGGTCATGTCAGAGTTGTTAAAAAAAAAAAAAAAAGAGTAGTTTGAGGAATACCACCTCGCTTGTGTTAATCTTCTGTATAAAAGAACAATAGAAATATTTGCAAAATATTTCAGAATAGGAAAGTCAGAAAAGGTAGACTTAAAGTAGATGATCCAGAGCATGTGTTGTACCCGTTAGTATTTACTCCATCACTATTTACTGCAAGAACAGAGTGGTGTGAATGCTGAGATGTGGAAAGGGCTTTACTTTTGTTACAGCACATGCACGATCAGACAGCTGTTGTAGAAAAGCAAAAGTGCAGATCCAGGCTGCGTGAACCTGAACTGGGAAGTGACTGAAGCCATCTCTTCTTCTCCTTTCTGTCTCTCACTGTGCTGTTAATGCATTTTTCTGCTCTCAAATCACAAGTCTATTTTGTAAATATTTTTTGTACCAGAAATTGAACTCAGAACCTTGAGCTTGCCAGGCAGGTGCTGTGACACTGAACTATATCCCCAGTCCTCAAATCACAAGTTAATTGGTAAGTTCTATTTTTTCAGGAGCTCAGGGGCTTTATCATAGTGAGGTTGGTTAAGCTTAACTGATTCCACTTGATTAGCTTGGGAACCACCTAGGGGATTAGTCAGTTAGACTTTCATTGTGTCCCAGTGGGTCATGGTGGTGTGACTGAGAGTGCTGTATCTGCTTCCTGCCACTTTCTGCCTTACACTGTTATCCAGCTCTGTTTCTTGTTCACTATGAACTTAATGTATTCACTCTGCCTCGGCCTTTCACCCACTGTGTTGTTTCTGCCTGGGAGCCAGCTCGCCATGGACTACATCCCCTGAGATCTTGAGCAACATTAAACCTCTCCTCTAATTTGTAGCTGTCAAGCCTTCTATTTCAGCTATGGGAAAGCTAATACATGTATAACATCCACTCTGGCTTTACAATGAAATGGTCACACAAGTTTATCACCTAACAATCTAGTCTAGGGTCTCAAGTTCAAATTCGTGTAATACATCCAAAAAAATTTCTAGCAATTACATCTCACTGAATGACATGATAATAAAATCATGACCTTGTGTTCATGATATGCACCAAAAATATTTTATATGAACATTCAATAGAATTCATGTGATAGATATTCAGTATTATGAACAAGACAGTTAACTTAGAACCAAAATGAATTAATAATAATAATAGTAATAGAAGAAGAAATAATACTAGCTCAAAATCTAGAGCAAGTATCTCTTCTAGCCCTAAAGTTCTACCAATGCATGTGCCTAACACAATGCTAATTTGGAAGGAGATGTTAGACACAACATCCATAGGTCAGTATACTCAGATCTGCTCTAGTATGAGCTGCTTTCTACTGTAACATTCTGAGATCTACTTTTACCTCACACCAAATGGAACACTGGTATCAAGTTGACACTTTCTGCTAATGGAACAAGTGGTGAAAATCCAACGTGAGGCTGTGGCAAAAGCTGTGTTATTGAATGTGAAATACACTTACAGGATTCTAGTGGACTTTGCTTGGCTTCTAAGTCCCCAAACCGTATTGGAGCCTGCTGCTGCCTGGCTCTCAGCATGAGGCAATGGTTGAAGCAGTGGAGATCACAGGTCATGGGGGTGTTCTCCGAAACCATCTTGCTGTTTGGCAATTACCAAACTTACTCAGGTTGAGAATCTATATTTAAATTACTTGATACCAGAAGTATTCCATGTTATTGGATTGGGGAATTTTTACATATATGTAATAAAACAACTTATGAATAGGATCCAGGTCTAAACCCACTTATGTTTCATTATAGGCTTCATAAATATAATTTGAAGTAATTTTGTGCAATTAGATCTCTGGTTCTTTTTGGGGTTTTGTTTGTTTGTTTGTTTGTTTTTGTTTTTCTATGACCTGTCACATGCAGTCAATTATATAGCTTTTCACTTTGTGGCACTGTGCTGGCTTTAAAAAAGTTTGGAGTTTGTGGGCATTTTGGATTTCAGGTTTTTTTTTTCAGCTATATTCAAACGACACTATTGAAAAGAAAAAAAAGGGGGGGAAATGACCTAATTGCATCTTAAAAGTCTAAAGCCGGATTAGCAAAGCATTGTAAGCCAAGTCTGGTGGGACAGGAAAACACTATGCTCTCTGAAAGTTACAGGAATGTGTGCTTCTTGAGACACAGGGCTTGAATGCACATGTGCAGACTTTGCCAGCTCCCTTGAGGCCCGGTTCCTTACCAGGGCTGACAAGGCTTTCTTGAGCTGGTCCCCTCAGTTTTCCAATTTCCCTCTGGGTCCTTCTGACCGCTGCTGAGTCTGCCCACCAGCTTGGCCACTCAGTCACAACCCACTCCCTCTGCCTGCCTGCCTGCCCTGCAAGGTCCTGGGCACAGGGACAAACTACTCAGCTCTGCAGCTGCAGGTCAAAACCCCATCTAGGAAACTCTGCCCAACCTCCACAGGCAGCCTGCATGGTTGAGCAGCCATGATTCCCACAGGGAATTTTATGCAGCATTTAGAAAACCCTGATGAATTTCTTTGCATCTCTTCTGTCTTCCTGATAGATGGAATTCATGTCTGCAAAATATATTGCTTTATAGATGCTCAGGGTTAACAGGATATCAGTATGTGAAAACAATGTAAAATACTTAAGACACTAATTTGCAACTGTCAAGAGAATTAGTAATAAAAAGAATATTAAAATAAATGCAAGTCCTTTGACACCAAGTTACTCTTTAAACATCCTTTTGCAATAATAGCAGTGTCTGATGTTGAGTCATAAAGCTTTGAGTGACTTATTATCTAACGGCAGTTAACTGACACAATATAGATGCTTTAAGAAGAGAATAAGAATCCCTTAGGGACTAAATATAGTTACTATAAACTTTAAAGTATTTAAGGATTTTTCATGGCATAACACTAGGAATAGATAAGTACATAAACTATGTTACAAATCAAATAATACCATCTTATTCTTTTTCATGAGAATATTTTTTCTGAAATTATTCTGTGAAGAATAGCTATCTCTTCTGCACTTTACTAATATTTTTGTGTACCAGGGCTTTATATTTATGTAAATATTTATCACAATAAAATATTTTTATGCATAAAAACCTTAACACTATATCAATACTCTATTTTTATGTTGCTCTTTGACATCCAATTTTCTTCTAAAGTTATATTTGGATTCACAGAAGTTATTGAAAATGGAATTCCTCATAGGACCACATTGCTTTGCCATCACTAAAAGAGAAAAACTGAAACGTTAATTTTTGTTTTTTCATCATTCCATTTTGTCTTTCTAATCCCTTTGATGAGTAGTTCACTAGACCGATATCCAGTATTTCATTATTTGTAATATTAAACTATTCAAAGTTTAATAGTCCTATTAAAATATGACTACCTATAAAGGAGGTAGTCATACCTCCTTTATAGGTAGTCATATTGTCACCAATGTCACCATGCACGCTACTAACATAGGAATCCGACACACTCCCACCTCATCCACAAATCTTATTTCATAAACTATGAACATCACACTTACCCTATACTGTGCAGGGTCATTAATATAAAATTAATATATTTGTAGTGTTACTCTCCTTGTTTATAAAATGAATCATAGAATATTTTTTCTTCTTTTCCTAAAAGTCAAGTCAAAACTTAAGGGATTTTAAAAAAAGATTTTGCTTATGCAAACTACATTTTTTCATGTGAGTATGTTCTGTGATAACATGATTGTATCTGCCAAACGGTATCTTGAAATAAAAATAAAACATTGCATTTCCTCCTTTGTACTATGGCATTTTTACTATGGTTTCTTCTTACATTTTGATTAGTTGGTGGGAATTATAAATGAAAATGTTCCATGAAAGAAAATAATTGAAAATATTTGTTAACCAACTCTAAAATAAGTATTCGAATTGTGCTATATTGAAATAATTACATTTCAAACATGTAATGTTACTTGGTTGGCATTCTGTTTTTTCTTTTCATTATAAGGAACTCATATTTTAAATTTTGAGTGATGCTTGAGAGAAAATAAGTATTCTTTCAGTTATAGTCTGTGAAACTTAGGTGTTTATTTCAAACATCTCTTATGTGTATAACAATAGTCTGGTATTGTATAACTGTTGTATAACAATAGTTTTAAGAAGCAAACAGTAATAATCACAAAATAACTCTACCATAGTTATTATACTTAATGATGAGAATTAATCTTTAAAGCCAAATATGAATAAAGCACCCTTAGGAGACCAGAGTGAGAGAACCAAGCAAGTGAACTGGGAGAATGCAGCAGTTCCGTTTTGTAATAGCTTGAATTCTCTCTCTGTATTTTGCATGTGGCACTTTGACATGCTGGCTGTCCTCACCCCTTATTCCTCTTACATAACCTTCCAAATTGTATTTCGAGCTTAAGTTTCCTGGGGATTTTGGCAGAAGCGAAACCAGTCAGTTAGGAAATAGTAGAAAACAACTTTCAGGTAAGACTTGCAACACAAAGATAGATTTTTGAAAGACAAGTCTCTCTACACCGTAAGTCGCTTATGGAGCGCCCTTAGTTATGAGGAGAGTCTTATAAAGGAGGGTGCGGTCCTGGCTGTGCAGATCCACAGGGAGCAAAAACCTATTTGAAGAGCACAACCAGTGCTTAGTCAGGCTCTGAACATCAAAGAGTCTGGGGGTAGGCAGTACCTTCATCCACTGGGGAGTGGTCATGGGTCCTGCTACCTGCCAGGTCAAGTCTGAGAGAGGGGAAGGAAAGCCAGCACCGAAGTTCCACAGGACACCATGCAGTGTGACAAGGTAACATTTTAGACAACAAGATCAAAACATCGCCTAGTCATGAGCAGTTTCAATGCCCAAAGCAGGGACATGGCAACAAGCTAAATCCCCAACACTCACCCAATTCTAATCCGAATTATTCAGCATTTAGCCTGAGATTTCCTCTACTTCCCTAACTTGGGATAGGGTTGACCTTGAGTCTGCAGTTTTACTAACATGAGAGGGACACAAACTTAACAGGTTGTTACACAATTGTCCTCTCCTTGCCTTCTTTATGAAACTGCAAAGCTGTATACGATGATTTGTAAGGTATCCTTTTGACCTACAACTCTCAATTTCTTTCATCTTCCTGTCATGTTTTTCACATAATCTTTTTAAAGGTCAGTACTTTCTGAGGTCATCCCAACGGCATGATTCGGAAAATTCGGACCCATTGAAATAGCAGAATTAATGTAGCCATAAAAACAGACAGGGGTCAACGTAGTGCCTGAGCCTAAAAGGAAAAAGTGAGTGAGGTCGTGATGAGGAAATTACACCTCAGCTCGCCTTTATATTTCCTTTGGCTTTAGTCTGTATAGGGTGCTATATTTCTGAAGGAATGGTATGCATTTGCTGCAGGTAAATGCTTGTGTTCTGAATTTATTGAGATGGGCAGCAGAAGGTCAAGGTATGAGCCAAGGGTAACTAAGCCAGAGCAACAAAGCATTTGCAAGTGATGGAGAGAAATGCAATCTGTCCATTAGGCATGCTTTGCAGGTTGGAAGTAGGTAAGTGTTTACAGAAAAATGTAACAGGTCTTACTTCAAGCAAATGATATCAAAAGAAATCATCGAGTCTGTTTATGAAGTTAAAAATCTTTTTTCTTAATTTTAAAATTGCCCTGAGTTCTAAAATTATTTTTTTAAAAAGTAAGTCATTAGAATTATACTGCATTACATGTAAAATTTTTATTTTGTTTATATGCTTAGAGATTTTAAGGCAAAGAAGCATAGTTTTTAAGTAATGCAAATTCAACCTCTGAAATGGACATACACTTAAGTAACTAATAAGTCCAGAAGGCATTATTTTGCCAATAAATAGCTAATGATCTCTTCATTTGAAATCATTGGAATGCATTTGACTAAGATATTCTTGTAAACAATAAACACATGGGAGGAAATAAAACTGTCTAAGCTAAATATATCTTTATGAAGTCCTCTTTATAAGGGTGCACAAATCCAATAAATCAGGGTGCTTTCCTTCTTAATATACTTTGAAAGCAAAATAGAGGCTCTCTTTCTATTTAGTTTAATCTTGGATTGAATATGCATTTATACTGAATATGTGTTTACTAGACTGCAAGTTTTTCAAAGCACAAAAGTATAAAGTCAACTGTTATTTAAGTCAGACAGGTTGTAACTTAGGGCACTAGAAAGCAACCTGCTTGCCTCCCTGGTAAGCAGCCGTGGCTCGAGCCAGCAGCGGGCGAGCCAGGGAGAGAACCAGTCAGCATCTCCCGAGATCCAGCCATGTTGGAACTTAGGATGCTGAGCAAAAAAGCAACCCCTCACCTCCCTGGTAAGCAACTGTGAGTCTACAAGGGCGCGGGCTGAGAACCAAACATCCCATCCTCCCTCTCTTCCCACACCCCCTGTTAGCAACTGGAAGCCAGAGGTCTGAGCATCTTTTGGGAGGATGACCATATGCAATATAGCAAATATGGAGGATCTCCTTCTGTCTTCTCTTTGATGGTAAATATTGTTTTCACTGTTTTTGCTTTGTTCTGATCAATTGTCCTGCTCTATTGAATATTCTGTTTTGATAGGTTTTATAATGTTCTGTTTTGGGTTTGATTTTGCTATACCTGATTGAATGCACAACTATTGTGAAGATAATGAAATATACTATGGTACCAATTACTGTTCTCTGGGTATTTTGCTGTGAAGTTCTGTACCAATTTCACTGCATTGTCTTGATTGGCTTTGTTCTGTCTTGTTCTGTTGTATTTTACTACATTCAAAATAAAAAAAAATTTAAAGTCAAACAGGCCCTTAAATATGTTTATAATTTAAGGAAGATACTCTTGAAAATGTATACATTAGTATTTAACTTGGCTATTAAACCATTGAGGTAATGTGGTTTGTATGTGGTATAATGTGAGAAGGTTCTGTCAAAGGAAAGTAAAACAGTTCTTTTTCTTTTATTACAGTTGAAGATTCATTCATGGGCAATTATAAGTAATAATAGAAAGAGATCCTGTGTGCCCTGTACCAATTGTACAATGGTAGATCTTGGCAGAACTGTAATGGTACAACCATTACACTGTCACTGATCTAACCTTAGATCTTATTTTAATTTACCTCCATGGCTGTGAGTGTGTATTTCTGTGCGTTTAGCTCTATTGATTGTCTCATATGGTGCAATGTCCATTTCCACCCCTTCAGCCAATTCATAGAACAGGTCCATCATCAGACGCATCTTTTTCACTGCCCTTTTCAACTGCAAAATCATCATTTTATCCCCAAATGTGATAACATCAAAACAGAAATGCCAGTAAAACATTTTCAAAGAAGTGAGAAGGTACGAAGAGAATTAGTAAAGCACCAAAGAAAACAATAGGAAAGAAACACAGATAACTGGGGCCTTAGCCTTGTTTGCTTGTATATGAGCAACTTATTATGTGAATTATTATCAACGAATAGAAGCAGGAAACTGGGTAGGTTAACATAAAGAAAATGTGAAAAATAAAACAATGTTAAGTGCTTTAAACTGGCCACCACTAGGGTTCCTCTTGGCAACCTCCTCCGCTGTACCAGGTTAATTAGGTTAATTAAGGGCAGGTCCACTCCACTAATGGGTGGAGTCAGTGTCAAGCTGGTTTCTCCACAGAGCTGCGTGACAGCATTGAAGGAGGTGCCTTGTGCATCTGAGACAGGAAGCTGGTGAATTACCTTTATGAGACTGGATGATGCCATGAAGTCAGTGCAGTGGCTAAACAAAAGTCAGATGGCACACAATCACCTGCTGTCTCAGCATCACAGGAAAACAAGAAAACCTCTGCTGAGTTTCAGACATGGAACTGGAACAACCTTCCACTACCTATACCGAGCAACTCAGAAGCCTCTGATAATTCTCTAAACTGTCTCAATAAGGAAATGCTCATGTATCGTTCACTGCATGTATTAGTACAGATTCTCCAGAGACACAGAACTGAGTGGGTGCACATAGATTATTAGATAGATAGATAGATAGATTGATAAATAGGTAGATGATAGATGGATAGATAGATAGATAGATAGATAGATAGTTGGATAGATAGATAATTATACATGGTTGGCTCACCAAATCCAAAGAGCCAACATCACATGGACAAGGCTGTTAGACAGGACCATCCCCTTTTGCCTGGCACAGCCAGCGTTTGATATATTTAGGTCTTTCTTTCACTGATTGTGTAAGAAACACAATGCATGGCAAACGTCTTTACTCAGCCTACCAATTTAAATATTAATATTTCCCCCAAACACCCTTGCTGAACAACAAGAATATATTTTGATTCAATATCTGGCCCTGTATAGTTGACATAAAATTAATCACCAGCCAAGAATGTAGCTCAGTGATACAAGCACCTGTCTGACAAGCAGAAGGTCATGAGTTCAATCCCTGGTATCAAAAAAATAAATAAAATAAAATCACAACACTGGAAATGAATTAGCAAAAAAAAAATGAAAGATTACAAGTGAATAGCAAAACTTACATTGCTGAATATGATAGCTTGTGAAGCACTGTTTTATGATTTATTATTGTTGTTGCTGTAGAAACATGATCTCACTATGTAGTATAAGCTCCCAGCTTATACTGTTTTAAAGGGTCAATAAATATAAGAGAAAGTCGATATTGGGATTAATTTTAAAATCTTCACTAATATCAAAGCAATCAGATCCTATTCTATCACTCAACCTTTTAAGTTACTTAGTCTGATGATTTTGCTTAAGAAATAGCTATTGAAAGATTCAAATATATAATTATTATCAGAGCAAACAAAAGAACATGATTTTAAGGCCTCCTTCAATCACCACAAAGCATAAACTAACAGATTGCTGAATTAAACACCTTGGTGTAGTTGAGAGGTCTTGGAGTTGTTTGTACAAAGGTAAAATAGAAGCAAGTGATTTGAGTGCTTAGCTTGATGTGGATTAAAACAAAATTAAATTGTGTCATTCTGGTGTCTGAAGGCAAGTGATTCAGGATATTCAGGGCACAACATCAGGAATTCCCAGGCTACAGAATGAGAAGACTGTCATATTGGCTGCTCCTGCAACACTTTCCCACCCAAGGCCATGAGTTCTCCCTTCTTTCCAACTGCAGGGAGGAGGGTGCCAGTGTGGTGGCCACATAGACTGGAAAGGGGGCATTTAGTCAGTATTCTGGGGACTCATTACTCTTCTGCGGTTTCAAACAGGTGGGTTTTCCGAATAGGTCAATAACTATTACATTTGTAAGGCAATATTTCAAGTTACTGAAATTAGAATGGCAAGTCAAGGGCTGGAAATATAGCTCAGTGGGCATAGTGCCTGCCTGGCAAGTCCGAGGTCCTGAGTTTGATTCTTGATAAAAATAAATAAATAAAACGGCAAATCAATAGCGAACTGGTGAAAAAAGAGACAAACTTAGCCTTTGCCTGTATCCCTGTGGTAGCTTGAACAATGCCACTCTCCTCAGAAGGATATCCACATCCCAATCTCTAGGTCCTGTCACTCTATTACCTTGTGTGGTACGGGGAACTTTGCAGATGTATTCAAATTACAGATGTTAAGAGGAGGTTTTTGTGACTTATGTAACAATAGCTCCGACTGTGTATGGCCACATGAGTCACTGGAAGGGGGAAGCAGGAAGATCATCCAGAGACTGTGCTGTAGAGATGGAAGGAGTGACTGGAACAATGGCATTGCTGGCTTCTATAGAAACCACCCAAAGCAAGGCGACAGACTGTTCTTTCTGGAATACACAGAAGCCCTGCCGATCCACTTGGAATTCTGACCTGCAGGACAATAAGTGAATACATGTGTGCTGCTTTAAATTAACAAATTTGTGAACATTTGTTCCAGCAGCAGAAAAAGCAGCGAACAAGTATACCATTCCCTGAAGATTGGACAAGCTCATTCAGCAAGACGAATGCCTGCAACACCCTAAACACACTCATTAAAGTCAGTACAGCAGCAGGCAGCAGCATCTGAAAACTCTAACCTTTGTAGATGAGACCCAGAAAGTTCTGAACTCCCAGGTTATATCAAAGGTGATCACGGCTGATGATTGAATGCTAAACTCTCTCTGTCTGTGTCCTCTCCAACAACCCCAAGGGGTTTACCCTTGGACAAGCACCTGCCATGAGCTAAGGACCTACACCACTGCATCACTGATCAAAGAAGGGTATTTAACGTAAGCGCAGCATTGAGGAGAATGTTCTAGGTGATAGCAGAAATCAACACACTATGGAGCCTGGTTCCTTAACCCAATTTCTAAGAAACATTGAATGTCACAAAAATGGAGGGGGAAAAGGTGCAGATGTTGAAGTGAAGAAGCAGCCAGAGAAGATCTATCCCTAGCAAAGCAGCAACGAGACTCCTGCAGCAGAGAAAAGGTAAGAGGAGCTCCATGATTGGCCAGAAATTTCAAGACAGAAATTGGAGTGTTGGTCCCCATGAAGTTGGAGGCTTAGATGAGAGGGTAGGAGACACAGAATAACTGAAGAAACAAGACTGTGGAGCTACCGCCGTGTTATCAGGGCCTCTGACCGACTGTTACCAGCTACGGTTTCCTGGATGAGGCGCGGTCCTCCCTAAGATGCTCTGAGACCATTTCCTGTGCCCACTGCATTTGCTCACGCTGACGGTACACAGTTCAGATCGCAGACTCAATTGGCATTATTTATTATTTTTTATGATAACTGAGAATTATTTCAGTCGTAGCCTCTGTGTAGTTGCACAGTAGAAATTTACACTAGGTCCATTTCTGATTCATCCCCCACTCATTCCCTGAGGTTGTGTCAAGGAAGTGTAAGCAGGACAGGGATATTGACAGCACTGCCACTGAGGATAACAGAATGAGTGAATGAGAAACACCGGCCAGTGGGCTGACTTCTGCAGACATACAAGTACATGGACAAACACACGTGTGTGTACACATGCATATGTGTGTAAATGTGTGCACACGGCTTTGGATCACAGATGCACACATCATATCCTCTTGAATCACAAGATCTTTTTATGCTGCTCAGCTTCTTCTAAGCCTCGGGTCGTCACTCCTTTAGACATACAGCCAATCGCATCCGCAAGGGACTGTCCTCCTCACTGAGCCTCTACCTAGAAGACGTGCTGTAGTTTCCTTCCACTCTTGGATTCTACTCATATATCAAGTTCTTAATTGATACCCTCCCACTAACCCTGGCACTCACGTGTTGTTGGGTAAAGGGTTGCTTGGCAGATACCGGTGTCTGTTTGCCCTTCATGCCATAGCATATTTTCAGCATCACTGTGATCAAGCTGAATTCTTTAAGTCTGGCCAGTCTAGGATTATTGACCTGACACAGGAGCAGGAATCCTTCGCTAAGGATTTATAAAGTATATTACCAAAGCCCAGGAAATTGTCCCTAACCTCCTCCCCATCCGCAGCAGCACTTTTTAAAATATTTCAGTCACAATTGGCTGAATATTCTCCTATGTAGACCCTTCTCTGAGACAATGAATGTAGAAAAGTCTCAACCACCAGGGTTGGGGAAAGGGCAAGGTCACAAGGTAATATTGAAGGAGGAACCTTTATGAATATTTCAAGACAATATGTTGAAATATTCACAAAAGTTATGGAAAGCTAGGTAACCTGAATAATCCAGATTTCTGAAACTAACCAAGGTCCCAACCAACCTCATATGAGATGAATTTCTCCCATGAAAATCAGTAGAAATCTCAGCGTACAAATTACATTGTGCAGTGAATACTTTTTAGAGGAGTACATTTTTCCACATAGGGCCTCTAAACTTGAACCACCAATTATACACATGTATCTAATGCAGAAAAAGTTAAAATAGTGTTTACATGCCACCAAATACAGTGTTTCAAGGTCATAAATCATACGGTAATTATTTTATAGTCTTATATGTTTGTGTACTCTTATAATAGTTTTACACAAAGCTAAAGTCTACCAGTAAAGATAGAGATTTTATTTCACAAAACTTTCACAAACCTTATAAAATAATTATAAAAACTAAAATCAAACATTTTCCCTGTATCTGGGTATTTAAAAAATATTCCTTAATATATTGTTGCATTCAATTTGTTTGGAAGAAATTGACCAGGAACTTTAAGAAAACCTACTTTAAAGTGATGATGTTATTTTTTCCTAAAATGAAGAACGTACCTGAGATACAATCATTTGCCCCAGTACTTAGTGTGGTAGTTGTGATAGTTATCGTATAGCAACTCAACTGTTGTAATTTCCAAGGCTAGAGAATTTCCCTTTCTCTCACGAGATTTACTTGATATACTATTATCAAATCCTGACTCAGTTCTATGCCAGAGGTGGCTGGATTTGTTTGTGAACTGTTTTGCTGGTCATTGGTTGACTGCACACATGATATGCAGAGCTGATTGGTGTTTATAAAATTTTCATTTTTGTGGTGATAAAGTATTCAATGACTGACTAGCCAAGTAATTACTTTTATAAAAGTAAATGTTTTGAATCTTCTCTTTCCATACTTGTAACAGCCTTTCTGCAGCATTGCGTGCTTTGTATTCTAAGAAAACATTCAGTATTCTCAGGGGTTTCTAAACTTCCTCCTGCTCAGGTATATTCAGAATTTAAACAATTCTGTAAGACTGACACTTTGCCCATACAAGTCAGCAGCAGTGGCCATATTTTGATTACAAAATTTAAAAATAAAAAGTAAAAAAGAAGTCCTTTATGGAATATATATATATATATTAAACACAGCTTCTTTTCAGTCAATCCAGAAGTACAAGTTATATAAGAAATGCATTAGTTTAGTAACTACAACAACAATATTGAAAAAACTCAAGTTGCTATCTATACAATTAGTATTTCAAGTATTTCAATACTAACATCAAAGAAAAATAGCTAACTTTTTTGTTTATAAGCATAACAGATGGCTTATCAAAAATATATAATTTGATGTTTGTCACATAATTGTTTCTCTGACAGTAAACACTTATCTAGTTCATTAAATCAAATAAAATAGTATCATGGCCACTTTTCCACATAGTTTCAATGAAAAGACCACAGGGAAGTTAAAGAAAAGGAAGGAGAGAGGAAGTGAAGCAAGAAAAGATGAAAGGAGGGAAAAAGAGGAGTACTGAAGTTTGATATGCAACGATCTTTTCCCTTGCTATAAATTACTTTGCTGTTGGGCATTATTTTTTAGTATAACACTAGATTTGCTTCAGTCATAATCCTTATGTCCATCTCTCTCATCATTCTCTGTGTCTTTGCAAATTATGCAAATACCTGTGTGTGTATTCTTCTTTGAGAGCGAAAAAAGCAGAAAGGGAAAGAAACAGAGGAAGTTGAGGGAGGGAAAAAAAGAGAAAAAGATTTGCCTTAGATATTCAATGCTCGAAAAATGAGGTCCTATTGGGAACCTGGCCAAGATCCCCAATCTGCCAAATGAATGCACAGTGAAGGCTTAATTAAATAAGAGAAGTGGTATGATTTTGAAGCTCCAAGAGGATCAAAAACCCTCTACCAAAGTTAAAGACTTTGGGAGCTGAGAATAAGAGCTTCTCTGGGCAGTCCGTATTTATTAGGTTCTCAAAAAAAAGGAGGTGGGATACTGAGGAGAGGGCAGGATCTGAGCAGGACCTAGAGAGTCACCTCAGTGACTTCTCCAAGTGGTATTCTATGTTACGTTAAAAGAACTGTCTTATGTCCACAGTAACATTTGTGGTAGGAAATAGACAGCAAGAGTGAGATGCCTGCAGCTACCGTCTCTGCCTTGCTAACTGGGGTTGGAGCCTGCTGTGCTCAGCTAATCTTGCCCTCGGAGGAGTCTCTCTATTCTTGGATGGGCCGTGCCCTGGTCATGCTGCAGCCCTACACGTGTGTTCAATTTCCAGCTTCAGCGGCTCCCAACAAGATCCATACAGATAAAAAAAATGCCCTCATGTCTCATCTTCTCATATGTTATGATGTGAGAGCAGATCTAGACATGACAGCAATAGGGGGAAGTTTTATGGTAGAGAAAAGCCACAATTTTTTATTGTCTGAAGTTTATATACATTTTTTTTCAGTTGACCTCAGTAACCTATAATACATATCATATGCATAGCACTGGTTTGATCAGATCCTTCAGTTTATAACTTGATGAAGGCAGCAGAGGCTCAGTATCCCCACTTATCCATTGGGTCTCTTCCCCGAGTGAGGA
Organism: Hydrochoerus hydrochaeris; assembly: GCA_004027455.1. NCBI lineage: Eukaryota > Metazoa > Chordata > Mammalia > Rodentia > Hydrochaeridae > Hydrochoerus > Hydrochoerus hydrochaeris. The sequence goes on along the minus strand of PVLA01004318.1, from coordinate 10,208 downwards.
CACTTAGACTGTGTCATCTGTGAGGTACAGCCCTTCACCAGACACCAAACGTGCTTATGCTTAATCTGAACTTCCCAGGCTTGAGAACCCTAAGAAATTCATTTCTGTTGTTCATCAGCTACCCGGTCTCAGGAATTTCATTAAGCAGCACAAATGGACTGCAAGAAAGCACGTGAGCTTCTTCAATGAAGACTGAAAGCAATCATGATTTCTCTTAATTCAAATACCTCCCAGAACAGTCAAGGGTTTGCATGTTAGGTACAAACGTTTTTGAGAAACTGGCAAAGCTAGAGAGAAAAAAAAAAATTTTATAGCACTCAAACTCTAGCCTTGGTAACTGAGCAAAAGATAACATTAAATTTTACAGAGAATGGTGAATGATGGTTTAGTCTAAATATGCTGGATTCAAATGAAACATTGTTATGTTTTATATCTAGATGCCCCACAAAGAATTATCTGCTCACAGGTGGGACTTCAGAGAGATAACTGGATAATGAGAGCATGATACTCAGCAGCGGATCAGTCCACTGATGACTCTGTAGCTACGTATGATGTAGGGAGGGGAAGCCAGGCTGGAGGAGGGGGTCGCCAGGGGCGTGGCCTGGAGGAGTCCATCTCCTTCCGCCTCCTTTGATCTCTCGCTGCTTCCTGCTGGCATGCTATGAGCTGTTTCTCCTCTGCCAGTCTCATCTGCCATGCCACCCTGCCATGGAGTGACTATGGGTTGAGACCTCTACAAACCAGAAGTCAAAATAAACCCCTCTTTAAACTGTGGGTGTCAGCTATTGTCCCCCAGTGGAGAGAGAATAGTTAAAACAAACATGAAATTTAGCACTATTTCTGGTAATTAGCGGTGAGTGGATTTAGATCCAGACCATAATAGCTAGTTGTTGGTACTCTTCACCATTGGAAAAATATGCAATGAGAGTTCAAAATGTTTTTGAAGAAATTTTTAAATGATTGATGCTCATATCCTTTCATTATTGCACTATAGATTTTTATCAATGTAATTATATCTCAAAATGTAGATCTGCATTATTCCAATATTTGTAGGGCTTTTTGTTTTTTGAGACAGGGTCTTGCTATGTAATTCAGATTGGCCTTGATCTTACCAAGTAGCCAGGGCTAGCCTCTATCTCTAGGTGATCCTCCTTCCTCCGTCTCCTGAGTGCTGAGGTTACTGGGATGTGTTACCACATCTGGCTTATCCAATATTTTCACTCTTTGTCTAGATAATAAGGTTGCACTTTAGCTGGAATAACTAAGCCATGTATTTGCACATAGACTCATCTCCTTTTCTTGCCTTTTTATTGTTTCTCATCCTTTTCCTTGTCTTTTATAAAAATTTCTCCTGAATTGTTTTTCACTATTTTACTATTTCACTAGTTTTCTATTATACATTACATTTATGACGTGATTCTTTTATTGTGCTTTTTAATAATTACCGTCTTGTTTTCTTTTCTCTTGTTTCTGAGATCAAATACTTGATTCCCAAAATGAAGGAAGGAAAAGTTTATTTAGCTTACAGTTTGTGGAAGTCTCAGTCCACCCTGAAATATAGCGTGGCCTGGCTAAAGGGCAACCAGTCATGTTGGCTGCAAATAACAATAGAAAAAGGTCCAAAAGGGCAAAAATGAAAAAGCAGGTCTCTTTCTCTCCCTTATTCTGTGCCAGATACCTGCTCTTGGGTGGGTGCAGCACTCACACTGCCAATCCCAGCACTAGACAACGAACCAATCATATACCCTAGACTCAGTTGCCTTCAGAAGGCCCACCCCTCATGATTCAAGGAGGCTTTGGGGGAACATTTAAAAACAAACCATAGCACTCACAAAGTATAAGGCATGTCCTAGAATTATGAAAGTGTAGCACTTTCATAACTCTAATGATTTCTAAGCACCTTGATTACTTTTGTCCTGTCTCTATTCATACCCTACTTCTGCAATCTGATTTAATTCTCTTTATTTCAAACCCCACAGATAATGGTCAACATAGTCTGGAACAGACAGTAGCCATCCATGGTTAATGACATGTCTGCTATCTTGAATTACCTTTCCAAGTTGCATCTTGGAGTTTCTTACTGTACCTTAAAAATATAGTTCACAAAGGTAGCTCTGTTACTGACAAATCCTGCTCAGTTTTATCTTCTGCAGACTGACTTTGTGAATATTACCGTGAGTGTGGAATGCTGAGCTGACAGATCTCTGCATATTTCCCAAGAAGATGGCACTAGATTTCCTTCCAGCTTCCTCAGAAGAAGTATAGTGCTCATTCCTGTTGCTCCTTTCAAGTTCTGTGTATTTTATATCTGGTCTTTTAAAAAGATTTCTCCAAGTAAATACATTTTACAAATCTCTGGGATATTTTTTTCTATCTTATAATTAGCTTGGGGGAGATTAAAAAGAAAAGAAGCTATTTTGTTCAAAGTAGCAAGTGCCTAACACTTTACCAATGAATAGAGCAACTGTGCTGGTGACCCACTATGGAGCAGATCCCTCCGCCACGCTGGTGACCCACTATGGAGCAGATCCCTCCGCCACGCTGGTGACCCCCTGTGGAGCAGATCCCTGACCCGCCTTGCTGATCTCGGCACACTTTAGCTCCCTGTACTGCCGTGGCTGCTGGACTGTCAATAGTGCCTTGTTTTCTCTTCTTTTCCTGTTCATAAGGGGAGTTTAATCAGAATCTTCTATTATTTATATCAGAAATGATTATCTCCATTCAAGTCTTCCCTCAAAGAAAATGCACTCAACATTTTCTCAAACTGCAAAGGCAGGCAGAAAACAGCACCCAGGGTTTGGTGTCAGATATATTTATATTTATGGGCACTGATCAGGATCATTCCCCAAATATCAGGCCCTGATCCCTGGTGCTCTAGGGCTTATATTGGATAAGCAAGCAGGAAGTACAGAAGCAGAATGGCTTGGCAATTAGGGGTTGGTTTATATAATGTGCATCGTAGTGCCCAGGTATGAAGCACAGTGGCCAGGCATTTCTAAGAACAAAAGCAACCAGAACTGGAACAGAAACTATTACTTGGGCAACTAAGAAACTGAAAAGTACAGGCTGATGGGGAGGGGCATTTTCTGTCACAAAATAAAATTTACCAACAAATCAAAATGTATGCCTTTGTTCATAATGTTCAGTGAGAACACTGGCCAGTTGTGATAATGACATTGTCATTATTTAAACAAGAGCTACCCATAGAAGCCTTCCAGGAGATTGTTAGTCAAGTCCTGCTTATAAAACTTCAGAAACATCCAAGTAAATGGCAAGGACTTATCATCAGCATCTTTTCAAGAAAGGATTTGATCTCTGAATGCACTGATGACCTCTTTCTGTCTACCTTTTGTATCCTCAGCGGGTGGGTGCACTGTTTGGGTCCATCGCATGAGTGGGGTTCTGTGTTAGTGCCTTCTAAACTTTTAAAAAAAGTTTAGTGAGAATTCTCCCACAGGCTAACACTTCCTTACTGGAAGAATTGTGGAAACCTCCTCTGTTTGTGAGCAACTCAGGCAGCCCAGTTTGATTTAAACACAGAGGGAAGATATTTTTAAAGGTAAGTAACAAGTTTAAATGATTTATAGGTAAGTTGCTAAACTATAAATAAAATAATGAGATGTATAGAGGCAGAGGAATAATTTGACTCAAATGTAAATTTGAGTTCTATTTATATATTTTATGGATGTATGGCATGTATTATATTTATATTTAGTGATAAACTTTTACAACGAACGATATGTTCAATAAGCAACTATTAGGGGACAGTATAATTACAAAATACTCATGTATTTAATATATAAATCTAAAAATATTTCTTCTAAATCCAGAGTTCCCAGTATCTGGGAGTTTCAAATACTTACTGTCACCTGCTTCCAGCATCATGACAGAATTCTGGATTTTCCTATGAGTAATTATTTACTAACCATTTATTTCACTATAATAACTAGAATTATAATATTCAGCTCATCAATCTCCAGCTGAGAGCTGTCCAAGCTTTTATTTACATATAGCCTTAAAAAATAATTATCATATCTCTCACTGTAAGTCTACATTCTGTACTGATAATATCGTGACTGTTTTCTTTTCCCCCAGTTCCTAGTTCGTCACATACATCACAGGTTCTAATGGATAATCTGTCATTCTCTCCTTTGAATTAAAACAAAGCACTCCCCAAATTTAGTGGCACAATGTTCTACTTATCAGAATAAGAACTGAGGCCTTGGCTATGGGTGGGAAAAATTACAAACATGGCCCCAGCCCATGGAAAGCAGGAGAGATTTTAAGCAGAATGCCTTGTTGGGCGCCTTCTGCTGATGTGAGAGGATGCTCCTGTAGGCCATGCCCAGGTGCCCACAGCCCCACATCTTTCTCTTTGCTCTTGGCCCACACAAGTTGTGCAGTTCACTCTACCTTGTGCTTCCTGCCATGATGTTTGGTATCAACACAGACCAGAAAACAATGGGGCCAAGATGCCATGAATAAAACTTCCCAGACTGTGTCTCAGGTATTTGATGAGCTAAAGGAAAACTAACTAAACATCAGAAAATCACAGGAGGGTTTCAAGATCTATAGGTCATGTGCTTTCAGCTATCAATATTCATTTTTAGCAAGCATGCAGTTCTAACCTTTATTGCAAAATTATCTACATGCCAAGAGGTCATCTTAATCTGAAATATGAGATATACTCTTTCAGGTTACAATGCTTTATTTCTAATCTATGCTTAGGGTTTATGCTCTATGTTTGTAGCTCAATTAAATGATTAAATTACATCAATTCTGTAAATATTTGGAGTTAAAGGTAACAGCTTTAAGAATATGAATGATTTAGCAAGATTCAGTTTAGTTATTATGAATCTCCTGCTTATTAGAGAAAGGCAGAGATCACCAGTGGGCACTTTTTCTAAGACTAGAGCAATATTAATTAACATCAACCTCGAAGGCTGTTGGTACTTGAATCATGTAAAGCACCATCGATCAGGAAGTGAATCAAAGTCAAAACTGTAAGTACAGTTGCAGTCATGATTAAGAGTTACTGAATATCTTCTCTAAATGTTAAGAGCTTATTTGTATAACAATCACAAGTTCAGAAAGGTTACTATTATCACTGAGACTTAAAGAACAGTTGCATAGTGAACACAGATGACACTGAGTTCATAGGTACACATAACTGAGATTTTCTTCATGTGAGGGATGTTGGCAGCCTTGGGCTCCAGACGTGTGGCACACTAGGAGGTGCCACACGTGTCCCTCCTCCCACCATGACAGCTGGGAGGAATATCTTCTGTTGTCACCAGTATCCCCTGCAGTACAACCATGCACTGAGTTAAGAAAGCATTGCTTTTAAACACAAGTCAAGAAAAGTTTCTTAAATTCCTGTGATGTGTCATCATTTCATGAGGTAGCTCACATTTTATTTATATAGCCGATATATGATATATTTACCGAGGGGCTGTTTACCTCTTAAAATACAACCTTTCTCTGTTATATCGAGTGTCTAATCAAAAGGTTTCTCCAGTCCTGCCTGGAAGGCTCCTACCCACTGTGCCTGATCTTCCTCCAGGGCACAGCCGCCCTCGCTATCCCCATGATGACTATGTATCAATTTAAATAGGCCAAAGAACACCCAGATCCTGGAAAAACACTTTTAGGGAGTGTATCTGTGAGGGTTTTATAGACTCCTGAGATTGGGAACCCTGAATCAGTGGAATTTATAAAGCAGCTGGGCCTCCCAAAAGGCGGACGACGACTAAAGTCCTTCTGCCTGCTTGACCTGCAATGTTGCTTTGGTTCTACTCTCAGACTTTGGAACTCTTGGTTCTTGGACCTTCAGAGCCTGGGATTGACACCAGCAAGGGACCCTGACATCCTAACCTGTTCTCCAGTTTGGAGAGCAGACCCCCAGGGTTTATAACTGAATAAGCCAGTTACTATAATTAATGAAAAGTACACACACACACACACACACATTTATTGGGAGGCCCTGACAAACACACCATCAAATCCAAGGTTTACTTACTATGTGCATTCCATAATACCAGTATTTGAGGACTCATACCTGTAAAAGCTTCTTATTCCATATGCCACCTTCCCTGGGGTATTTCTGCAGCATTCAGAGTGCTTTCTTCCCATCTTGGACTCCTCCAACCCTGGGATTATATTGCCCATGCAGGATCCACCCAACTGTGAGCAAATATATGGTCACCTTTGATGGATTGTACTATATTTGAGAATCTAGACTACTTATTATCCAATATGTCCCTTACTGTGTACCACATACATTAGGAAAGTATCTTTTTAATAAATCAATGAAAAAATCTGGGTAGCTGACAGGAGCTTTTTCTTGTTTTTTATTGTTGTTGTTTGTTTGGTTGGCTGTTCTTGGGCTTTGGGGGTTGTTTATTTTCCCTGTTTTTTACTTATTTTATTCACTGTTAAAAGCCAGAAATATGGTCCTGGCTTCTGTCTGTCTCTGGTAAGGGACTCGCGGTAGACAGCACAACTGTGTCGAGAGAGTGTGAACCAGTCACACGGTGAGCAGGTAGCTGGCGGCTGGAGAGTACCCCGCCTCGCTCTTCTAGAAGCACTCTCTCTAGTGGGAGCCAACCAGGATCCCCATAGAACGACCTCAGTTTCTTTTGAGTGTTGCCCATTGACCTAATCAATTTTCTTTAAGTCTCATCTCCTAAAGGTTTAGCTTCACCCATCAATGCACTAGAACCCAGAAATCTGACGCATGAAATGCTGAGGACCACAAGCAAACCACACTGGAACCTGCATGGCTCATCCAAACCTGAGCTTTTCTTCACCCTCTCTTGTCACCATGGAGAACTATCTTGTCACATTCGTCTGCGTCAGTATGTGAAATTGTGGGATTTGAATTATGGTCTTCTAAACCTTCAGCTTAATTGAAATAAACCTTAATTGTAAGTATTTTTACAATCATATTATAGTCCAGGAAATTATAATTTCATATCAAATAAAATTTCTTAATTACTCAAATATGTTACAGAATATGGAAGCATATTTTATATATTAGTTGGCTTTTTGTCTCTGGAATAAATCACTCAACATGCATAATTTAAAGGAGAGATTTATTTGGCTCATGGTTTCAGAAGATTCAGTCCATGGTGAATGGCTCCAAGACAAGAGTATCATGGCAGAAGGGTATGGCACAACTGAAATACTCAGTTCATATTGGCTGATAAGCAGAGAAAGAAAAGGGACACGGTACAGATCTCAGGATCATTCCTCCATGAACTACCCAGGCACATCCAGAAATATGCTTTACTAATCCCCGTAGTGGACCCCAAGCTAATGGTCTTAGCTTCATCTTAACTATCACATTTCATGTTTACATTATAGAACCATAATAATTCAATACATAATCTGCAAAGGGATTCAAAAGAAACTCAAGCTCATTTTTTACTTTTTCCTTATTTATCTTAAAATGACTCCCAAGTTTTTCCAAACTTCTTGAAATGTTATAAAATCAAAAAATATGAAATGCATTTTATATATATATATATATATATAAAATATATTATAAAATATATATATATATATATATATATATATATATATATATATATATATATATATGCTTAGTAGTCATAATACTCCTGTAGAGTAAAAACTACATTTGGGGCTTTAAAACTTATTTTTAAATATTTTTAACCAAATATGATGTCACGTTCTGTTTCTAAAATTTCCAGTTAGTAGTTTAACAAATGGCTCACTTTTGTGACATTCAACACACAGTAATCTTTAACATTAGAGTGGAGGTAATTTGAGGTTATCAAGGGTGTTCCTACTGTGATATGCTAATAATCAGATCTAATAATTAGCAGCATTTCAATAATGAATAAACAGTTCTCTGAAGGGAAGTCCATTGTGAATTTTTGGTCTCTTTAGATGCCAGTTTATATTTGCTTTCACTGTACAAATTGTTGCTGAAGCCTAGGACTTGCAAAAGGCTCTTTTGTACACACACAAGTTATGACAAGCATTTTCTAAAGCCAATTCTATGAGTATTGTAAAAGCTCTTGACTCATAAATGTTCCTTTGAGCTGAAAAAAATGGATCTCATGATAATTTGAGAATTTAACAAGTGCCTACATTTTAGTAATTTAATAATTTGAAAGTTCACTTCCAAATACCATAATTTGTCAAATAACTGGCACTTTGCATGAAATGAGTTAAAAACTCAGCACAACTCTATTAGTTAATGGCTATGATCAAGATCTCGCATTCGCACTGGCGTCCTGAAGATTATTGGTGAAAAGAACAATACCGTGATGGGTGATTTCTATGTGGATATAACCTAGACTCTGTCTTCAGACAAGTGGACTGAATACTGAGTGAGAGCCGTGATGGTTACTTTTGACCTTGTTAACTAGTCTGACTTGGACACTACCCAAGGGCATGGTGGAGTACACTCTGGCCGTGTCTGTACCGCTCATGCTGGTGTGACCCAGGGACAGGTGTGCCTGGCCCCTTGCTCCCTGGTATTGTTCCGTTTTGCATCCCAGCTGTCATGGAACAAGCAGTTTTGCTTTGCATTACCATTACGCCATCATGTTTTCGCTTTGAAGCCAACCCTCCATGGACTGAACCCCTGGAACCAAGAGAAAAACGAAACCTCCACTTGCAATGGCAGCTGTCAGGCAGCTTGGTCTCAGCAGGGAAGGAGCTGACAAATATCCACGCCCAAGGCCTTGGTGCCCTTTTAATTTAAAAGGTAGCAGGTTGTCTCTTTCTCTTTTTGAAAGGGCTACTCTAGGTCAGTATTCCTTTTTATGGTCAGGGACACGGAAGAGAAGGAATCACCCTTGCACTTGCTTTCTGAACAGCCAGAGCAGATAACAAGCAAGTAGGCTAAGAGGAGGACAGTGCTTTTCTGCAGCTGCACTTATGTGAGCCCCATACTCCGTTCAAGAGCAGGCACAGGAAGAAAAGGCTGTCTCCTATTACAGTGATCCTATGGTCTTCTTAAGAACATTGTTTTAGCCATGAACTTATCAAAAATTTTTTTATAGTTGAGTGACATGGGTACAGCAACAGCTGTTATTCTTTTGTTTTTAATATAATGAAAGATATGATATGAGTTACCTGAAATGCCTACATAGCTTCTACCCATATGTGTAAGCCTATGAAGAAGTGGCAATAAGAACTTCTAGCATAGAAAATAAGATTTTTATTGGTGAATCATCCAAAAGAATCTCAAAAATAACATATACACATTAGTAGAGATAGAGAGATCCATGTTAGATAGACGGTAAGTGGGTAGGTAGATAGACACAATGATACATAGATAGATGGACAGGAATTGACTGTTACAGTTTTGCTTTGAAATGTCCCAACAGACTCTTACTTTTTTGTGTGTTAGAAGGTGAATGGATTGTGGGGTGCTACACTCATCAGTGGATAGGTCCACAATGGAGGAGGCAGGTCACTCAGGTGTGACCAAGAAGGCTGCATCTCCCTTCAGGCCCCTGCAGGCTTCGTGGACTTCCTGGCCATCATGAGGTGAGCAGCTTTGATATAGCCAGACCTTTCCACCACACTGCTGGCAAGGGACTGAAACTTCTGCAACATTAGCGAAATAAAAGAAATAAAAGCTCTCTTCCTTTATGTGGCCAGTGTAGGGTATTCTGTCCCAAGTCTGAACAAAGTGACTAAGATGCTGACTGGTGTATCTAGGGTAGTGTGTTTTAGTCAGAGCTACTTACTGCAAGAAGGGAGTACTGTGTGAGATGGGGGGCGGGCAGGGGCAAAGGTAGGGTGCGGCACCCTTTTCCGTCCATGCCGCGTCCTAGTCCATCCACGCCTTGTGACAAGGTCCATGGGTGGAGGAGAGAGCTTCAAGGAATCGCTTCTCCAGGAAAAGGACACCGCGTGTGGGAATTGGGTGCGAGGATCTTGTAATGTTTTGTACTGATAATTGTAATTTGTGTAATTCACATATATATATTTTCATGTAATACTCAATATGAAATCGAAAATAGACACTCCAGAGGAGTTACTAGAAACCCTCTAGATAACTTTGTGAAAACTAATTGTGAAATTTTACCTTCTGTGAGTAGTATGAGAGAGTTTATACAAAAGCTTTAAATGAAAGAGCTCATGGGGGAGGATTTACAAAATTCCTGTGAGACAACTGCCCTGAGACACTGGACAGGCAGCCAGAGACGGGCAACTAGGACACA